>BLSH010119234.1:88808-113100 GCA_018402905.1 Glandirana rugosa
CTTCACGATTGTCGGGCCCATCTTACTCGGTACTGGCCTTTTCCCCATTGGAACGGGGCTTGTCTTATCAGTACCCAGTGCCTGACAGACTAGGTTACTCTTTAGCATCGGTTTCTTCGGCGGTTGGGACACGCGCCTGGGAGACTGTCGTCATGGCTCATTCTACCCGGGCTGTTAGCACTTCCTGGGTTCTCAGGCACCAGGTCTCGGTGTCGCAGGTGTGCAAGGCGGCCACTTGGGCCTCGGTTCACACTTTCACTACGTTTTATAGGTTGCTGTGCTTGCATCTTCTGATACTGCTTGTGGCCGCAAAATTTAGCAGGTGGCAGTGTAGGCGCGTCTGGCGCCTCCTTAGAGGTTCAGTTGGGTACTGTTAGCGTTTACCCACCCCTCTTTTTGACACAGCTTGGGGACATCCCCACACGTAATGGAGAGCTGCGTCTGTCAGTGAACGATAGGAGAAAAAGGGATTTTATTAAAACTTACCGTAAAATCCTTTTCTCCGAGTTCACTGACAGACGCAGCACCCACCCCTCTGTGTTCTGTTCTTGTACGGCTTGTGTACGAACTGAAGAGCTATGCTATGAGGGGGTTTATGTGGGAAGAGAGGACAGCCCCCATGGGAGGGGCCAGCTGTTTCTTTTCCCTGCCTAGTTAACTCTTAGTGAGACCAGCATAAACCCCACACGTAATGGAGAGCTGCGTCTGTCAGTGAACTCGGAGAAAAGGATTTTACGGTAAGTTTTAATAAAATCCCTTTTTTGTTGTTTTATTTAGGGTTAAACTTGGGACCTTCTATATACATCGACTGTATATACACTCCTTCTTCCTCCAGCACATACACTTGCTTATCGTTACTCTTCTCCTTCCTCTCTCCTGCACACTACTTGCTGTTACAGACATGAAAGGTAACTTATCAAGCCTCCATGACACTTCCTCTTCCATCACCGCTAGCACATGGTGAGGCCTGCTCTACGGTCAGCAGGACCTCTGGACCACCCGTTGTGGGTAAGGACCATAGGCTCCCAGATGTGAAGCTACGGGCCCTCAACCGTGTAGCTAAGTACGTTGGTGCTAGCTGTGCTTGGATGAACTCTGACTCCCAGCCCATCCATCTTCCAGGCCCCTCCGGGTCTACCTCACTGTCCAGAGGCACTCCTTCACCTGACTAGCTCCTCCGACCTCTACAGACTGTCCACTGTCTTCTACTCAGCCTGCTCCAGCCTTTTCATCCAGCTCCCAGGGGCTGCCACTCACCGACACCGGTGGATCCTTTAAAGAGTCCTCTGTGTAGCTTCTCTGCTGCTCTCCTGCTCCCTTGTGCCGCTCCAGGAATCAACTCCTCTTCCTGGCTGCACCCGAGCCACTAGGCCTCAAGGTCACCCCCCCAGATGGGGGCTCCCTTCCCAGGTGAGGCCTCCACAGCACCTATGCTACATCTCCCTCTTCCACCCGACACTCTCCTCTCCCTTGCTGGGCAGATCATTGTATTAAAGGAGGCCTGCCCCCTGCCAATCCAGGTTGGGGAATGGTCAGGGCTCCTTAACCACTTGCCGACCGCCCCCTGCAGCGTGACAGCGGCAAAGTGGTTCGTTATCGCAAATCGCCGTCACCTGACGGCGACTGCGATAACTAGCATTGTGGTCACTGTGTTCCGGGGGGGCCAGGGAGAGGGAAGGGCAGACTCGAACTTGGCCGGCTACCCGCGATGGCCCCCCCGCAGTGAAGTAACGGAGGTCCGTGTGAATAAACACGAATCTCCGTTCTGACAGAGGGGGAAGGGATGTGATCACACGCTTCCTGTATATTTAAGCTGTGATCACTCCCCTCCCCCAGTCAGCCCAGCCCCCATACAGTTAGAACACACCTAGGGAACACAGTTAACCCTTAGAGTGCCCCCTCCAGGTTAACCCCTTCACTGCCAATGGCATTTACACAGTAATCAGTGCATTTTTATAGCACTGATCACTGTATAAATGCCAGTGGTCCCAAACAAGTGTCAAAATGGTCCGACATGTCAGCCCCAATATCGCAGTACCGCTAAAAATCGCAGATCGCCGTCATTGCTAGTAAAAAAAATAAATAAATAAAAACCCCAGAAATTAATTCTCATCATTCGTAAACGCAACAACTTTTGCGCAAACCAATCAATAAACGCCAATTGCGTTTTTTTTTTACCAAAAATATAAGGCTGAATATAAATTGGCCAAAACCGATGAAAAAAATATTTTTTTTATATATATATTTTTTTTGGATTTGTATTTAACCACTTCCCGTCTTCTATTGACGTCCTCAGGATAATCCGCGATCGCACGCCCCTGGGGGCCCACATCGCGGCGATCGGTGGTGCCGTGGGTCAGTCTGACCCACCACATTACCGATCGAGGTAAAAGGCTTTGATCCGAAGCCTTTTACCATGTGATCAGCCATGACCAATCACAGGTGATCACAATGTAAATAGGAAGAGCCGTTTATCGTCTGCAGACCTGAGCAGTGGAGAGCCGATCGGCTGCTCTCCTGACAGTGGGGGGCTGCGCTGAACATTTATCGGCGCAGCCACCCTCAGGATCACCCCACTGGACCACCAGGGAGCCTGCCCAGGACCACCAGGGAGCCCCCCCCGGACATCACAAAGAGGCCGCCCAAGACCACCAGGGAAGGATCACAGAGGCCGCCCAGGACCACCAGGGAGCCCCCGCTAGACCACCAGGTAAGGGCAATATTGTGCACTGTAGGGATGGCACTGTGCCCATGTATGATGCCTGCCAGTGCCATCCCTAACAGTGCTTGTTGCACCAGTGCCCACCACTGCCACCTATAAGTGCCCATCTGTGCCACCTATCAGTGCTCAGCTGTGCTACCTATCAGTGCCCACCTGTGCACCTAAAAGTGCCCACCTGTGCCACCTAAAAGTGCCACCTATCAGTGCCCATCAGTGCCACTTATCAGTGCCGCCTATGAGTGTCCATCAGTGCCGCATATCAGTGCCGCCCATCAGTGCTGCATATGTGCCCCATCATCAGTGCAACCTTATCAGTGCCACCTTATCAGTGGCAATCTTTACTGCCTCATCAGTGCCCATCAGTGTAGCCACATCAGTGCCCGTCAGTGAAGGAGAAAATGCACTTTATACAAACTTTTGTGACAGAAACAAAGAAAAATGTTTTTTTTTTTCCAAAATTTTCGGTCTTTTTTTTTTTTTTATAGCGCAAAAAATAAAAACCGCAGGGGTGATCAAATACCACCAAAAAGCTCTATTTGTGGGAACAAAATGATAAAAACTTTGTTTGGGTACAGTGTCGCACGACCGCGCAATTCTCATTCAAATCGCAACAGCACTGAAAGTTGAAAATTGGTCTGGGCGGGAAGTGTTCTAAGTGCCTGGTATTGAAGTGATTAAGCAAAAAGAAAGAAATACTGTTTTTTTTTTGCAAAATTGTCACTATTTTTTTTTTTATAGCGGCGATCAGAAATGACGCAGAGGTGATCAAATACCACCAAAAGAAAGCTCTATTTGTGGGAAAAAAAATTTAGTTTGGGTACATCACACGACCGCGCAATTGTCAGTTAAAGCAACGCAGTGCCGAATCGCAAAAAGTGCTCTAGTCCTAAGGTGTGAAATCCTTCTGAGGCTGAAGTGGTTAACATACAAAGTGATACCTCCTCATCCATCCCCTTTTCAAGAACCTTCTAGCACCAAATAGGAGGAGTATTAGAGGGGTGTTCCTTCCTGCAATCTCCAGCCCTCCCTGATCCACTCCCCAGACCAGATCAAAACATTCAGGCCTGCATCACTGTCAGGACTGACTAAATTTTGCCTCTCCTAGCAAAAACCCTCACTACAAAAAGTGCCTATCACTATGGGGGCACTACACAAGAATCAGAATATTCAGATAAAATACTTATTCGGGCTAGAATCATTATTAACATAACTTTAAAGTAGAACTAAAAGCAAAACATTGTTTGAATTTTTGATAGAGTATAGAGTTAATACCCCTGTCATATTTTGGCCTCCCATTGAGGAGATTTGCCTTCACTTCCTGTTCCATAGCTAAAACAGGAGGTGAGAGGAAATCCCTACAAATCGAGCATCGTCATTGCAAGATTTCCCCACTATACTTGTGACAACTGGTGACAACCAAAAATGTGTGATTTTCTCTTGCTTTCAGTGAGCACAATAAATAGGACAAATAGAGGTGAATTTTCCTAATGAAGACACAGATGGCAGTAAAACCTGACAGGTTCTCCACTCTACCCAAAGCTAAAAAAAAGTTTTGCCTTTAGTTATACACTAAATGAATTGTTTAAGGTCTCATTTAAAGGACAACTAGCTGATACATTAGTATTTGGATCATTGTCCAAATAAAGTAGAAAAGCTTCACAGCTATTCTGTGTTTCCTACTTTAGTTATTGTGGAAAGACTTCCCCTGCTGCGCAAAAGCGTATTTACCCCAAATATGCTTTATCACTCTCTATTTGCCACCAAGTGAAGCATTGCCTTTTTCACTTTGTGATTTGAGAAAAGGCAGTTTTCCACCATTGTACAATATGAGATTGATATTGGTTCTACTGGATGGACTTGTGTCATTTTGTCAACCAGACAAACTATGAGATACGTTTTTATAGACATGTACTGTGTAATATCCAAAGCGGTACAGTGCTGTACCATATTAACATATGTTAGCCAGCAAAAATTATATTACTGTCCTGAAAAGTTGATAACCTCCCCCTGCAATGTATGCTTTGAAAAGACAACAAGCACAAGGGTTAATTTAGTGAAGTGGTACAATGTTCCATGGCAACCAGGTTCACCTTTCCTCAACTTGAGAGCAGTCAGAACATTTAACCACTTGCCGACGGCTGATCGGCATTTGACGGCGACAAAGTGGCGCTGTAACGCGAATCGCCGTCATACGACGGCGGCCGCGATACAGAGCCACTGTGAGCGCGCGCGCGCCGCCGGAGGCGCGCGCGCGCGCTCACTGTGTCCGGGGGGGTCCAGGGAGCGGGTCCGGCGGCTTCGATTGCCGCCGGCCACCCGCGATGCCCCCCCCCGGAGCGAATGAGCGGAGGTCCGTGTATGTAAACACGGACCTCCGCTCTGTGTGAGGGGGAAGGGAAGTGATCACAGCCTTCCTGTAAGTGAAGGCTGTGACCACTTCCTTTCCCCAGCTAGGCAAGTCCCCCTACAGTAAGAACACGCCCAAGGAACACATTTAACCCTTAGAGCGCCCCCTGCAGGTTAACCCCTTCACTGCCAATGGCATTTACACAGTAATCAGTGCATTTTTATAGCACTGATCGCTGTATAAATGCCAATGGTCCCAAAAAAGTGTCAAAACATTCCGACATTAACGCTGAAATATCGCAGTACCGCTAAAAATCGCAGATCGCCGCCATTTTTAGTAAAAAATAAAAAATAAATAAAAACCGCAAAAATGAATTCTCATCATCCGTAAATGCGACTACTTTTGCGCAAACCAATCAATAAACGCCGATTGTGATTTTTTTAATCGCAAATATGAGGAAGAATATAAATCGGCCAAAAACGGTGAAAAAAAATGTTTTTTTATATTTTTTTTTTGGATTTGTATTTTAGCAAAAAGTAAGAAATTTGGGTTTTTTTGCAAAATTGTCGCTCTTCTTTTGTTTATAGCGGCGATCAGAAATGACGCAGAGGTGATCAAATACCACCAAAAGAAAGCTCTGTTTGTGGGAAAAAAAGGACGCAAATTTCGTTTGGGTACAACGTCGCACGACCGCGCAATTGTCAGTTAAAGCGACGCAGCGCCGAATCGCAAAAAGTGCTCCCGTCCTAAAGCTGGAAATCCTTCCGGGGCTGAAGTGGTTAAAGTGTATGCAAAATCAAAAAAAATTTTTTTTAGTATTGGAGAGTTAGGAAGATTTAAAAACCCACGGTGCTTTTGTATTCTTACAGCGTGAAGTTTCCCAGCTGTCAGAATACAATGATCACTGTAGGCTGCTATAGCTGTGATAGAGCGAAAAAACCTGACAGAATAGTAGTACTAAAGTCAATCGATCGATCAACTTCAGTATAACCAGCCTGCCCATACATGAATCAAAATTTGGCAGGTCCCTGCTGAAGTGGCCCAATTTCAATCCATCTATGGCCGGGTTAAGAGGGAGTTTTTCCTCGTTTTAGAGAGATCTCATCTTGCATCCACTTTTTACTGCTCTTTACTATATGAAAAAGAAAGATGGTATTTCAAACCTAAAACATAAATCCAACCTTAAAGTGATATTTTAGTTATAGGAGGATCCTGATGGCCAGCATCTAGCTTCTTATGTCTATATATTATTCCACAGTAAGATCTCTCTGTCTTAACTACCAACTCTGTGTCTGCTTGGGAGTATGGGGTGTTTCCAGCTATCTTGTGTGTTCCTAAACATCCTCTTAAATTCTCCATCAAATAACCATTAGAGAGAGTAGCCCCCCAGCAGGTGTGTAGGACTAGTAACCAAGGTGCACTGGTCCACACAGATAAAGGACAGTAATAAAGACCCCATTAGGGTTTTACAAACCCTCTCTATGTCACCAAAAAGAAAGAACACTTTTGCTATATTTTTAAGTAGGCAATACAAATTAATGAGAGAAGAAGTTTACATCTTGTGAGTAGGGATGAGTTCAGGCGGGTTAGGATCCTATTGTGAACCCACATGAACGAGCTTGCCAGGAAGTTGTCTCTGTACTGTGCCAATTATCTGCAGCAGATGCATTCCCTGCCTTGCAGCAACACATATACATGCCCTTTGTATACAATGCAGCTGCACTGCACTGAATAATGTAGCCAGGAATTGTACTCCTGTCGATGCAGCTCTCCTGCAGTGAAGGGATCCAGACATTTATCCTCCCTTTTCTCTCCCCTTATCCATTAACAGATTGCAGATTGTATTTTGTGAACAGAATACAAGGCGTTCTGTAAAAGGACAAAGGGAGATGATGGGCACAAAAACAACATTATCACCTGAATGTATGAAAGTTGCACATCTTGTCCATTCACAAAACATCCTGTATTATTTTCACAAAATACAAGGTGCTCTGTTAATGGACAATGGGAGACTAAAGAATCTGTTAATGGACAAGAGAAAAAGAAAGGGTAAACAGCAGGATCCCTTCACTACATAAGAGTCGCAGTGCCGGTAGTACGATGGCAGTATTATCCAGCAGGTACAGATTAATGAATTATACAGTAAACATGGCTGTGCATTTAATAAACTTCAAAGTAACCTTTTTTTCCCTCCTATGATTTTATAAAAATATTTGTGGATGAGGTTCTACTTTAATTGCTAAAACAGACGACCAAAAGTGCTCTTTGTAGGAAAAAAAAATTCTTAGTTCCCACAATAAAAATGCACTTCAGCCATTATACTAGATTCTTACCACATGTTTATTAAGTCTAAACACTGACAATTTAGAGACCAAGGACACATCACTGAAGTTTGTATGGTACAGATTTTTTTTATTTGTAATGATAAATGTAGTTCTAACCTTCTTGTGCTCCACTCTGCAGACATGTTTCTGATTCACAGTCTTGTTTCTCTGGGGTAGAAAAAGATTTCAGCTTTACGGCATTCAGGCTTTCAAGAGCACTGCAAGGTTTAGTTAAAGTTTTTAAGACAGAAATGCTGCTTCCAAACTCTGGAAGCCCAGGTGAGTCATTATACTGGACCTCCGTAGGAGAATCCTGTGTTAAAGGACTGACACTTGTGCGTTTAAAAAGAATGTCATCATTACTTGATAATCCTTCCTGTTGTAAAGCATCAGCTGATTTTAATGCAAACTGACCACAAGGAATGTCTTCTTTTTCATTGTAAGGCACAGACATGCTTCTGGACTCACACAATGTCAAAAGCTTTTCTCCTCTACTTTTAACTTCCTCTTTGTGATGACCACAAATATCACTTTCAGGCAGTTCAATAGAAGCAGCAAGTTCATCTGTGCTACTTTCTGCAATGCTGCCAGAGATGTCAGCGGCTATAGGCAGAATGCAGGTTGTGTAATTAATCTCTTTTTTGCCATTTTCAGCTAATACGGATTTGACAGTATCAGGGTTAAATAATGATTTGTTTTCTGAATATTTTTCCTGAACTTTTCCTTCTAAAATATTATTTTCTTGATGTGTACCCACGGTTTCTTCTGCTGAATGTAAACGGTTTTGTGAAAGGGGAGGGCTCACATTAGAATCCCCATCATCAAATTCAGTGAAATCAAAACAGTCTATCAGGTTAAATGAAACTTCTGTAAAAGATGTTATATTTTCATTCTCTAAGCCCCTGTCACCCAGTTCTGATGTAGCTGGGTGTTGAGAAGAAGAACACAGCACTTCTTGACTTAGAGCCAACCGATGTGAATTGTTTTCACAGTACTTGTTTGCATTATAAAGCTCATTGTTTGATGGCCTCTCTACATGTTCTAAATCCTTTAATTTGTAACCATTCATATGTGGTTTTTCAGTTTCTGAAGTCTGTCTATTTTCCCCTTTCAGTTCCTCCTGTTTTATTTTATCGCTTTGAAAGAAATTTACAGGGTTTTTGTTAAGCAGCTCATCTGGACTTCCTGACAGCACAAATGTGTCATTGTCATCACCATGAGTGCTGGAGGCTGAAGGCTGATCTAAGTAAATATCCCATCGACTTTTTACAGGATGAGGCTTTACTGGTGATGGTTCCTGACAAACGTTTTCACATTTTAGAAGAGCACTGCCTACAAATACAGATTCTAGAAGGTCCTTGTCCGGTGTCACTGGTGCTTGATCAATAGGTTGATCCGCTAAGTTAGTCAATGTCCCTTCTTTACTTGGCTGTGACTTTAATAGGGCCAAAATTTGTGCTGTGCTTCGTAAAGTTTGCTTAGTTCTGTTTTCATCTTCTAGTACATTTATAGCAGCAATATTTTCTCTTTCAGGTTTAATACTTGAAAAATGACTGGTGGGGGTATTGCCATTAACTTGTGGGTTTCCACAGGTCACACTGCTCCGCTTTTCATATGTATAGGAACTGCCATCTGGATGGTATGAGTTTTGCCACTGTACTGCTCCCGCTGTGTCAGCCTTCTTGGTGAATGAAGCAGCAAAGAGAGGGGATGCAGTAAAGAGCTGTGAAGATGGAGATGCACATACATGTCCCAGCTGAGATGTCTTCCCTGACTCCTCCACCTCTGGACATGGCTTTTTGGTTACTTCCCGGGGACACTGAAAACCCTGAAAAAGAATGCATCTTACATGTAAAACATGACAAGTCATATATCCATTAGTGACTTCGGTGAGCTCTTACTTGAACAATGAAAAACTGATTCTGTACCATCAAAACCCTCCAATAAGAAAATACTCTTTAAATCATTGTATTATTTTATAAAAAGTGCTTTTCACTAGGTAGAAATTAAGTTGCTACATAGAATTCAGTATTTTATAGTTGGATCAGCTTTGGTCCAAAGGAAAGAAAAATCATCCACCTTCAGTGTAACTCATCAAGTCTTGTTAAAGCTGGCCACAGACATTTTGAATCTCGGCCGGCTAAACAGGGACCAGCCTAAATTCAAATCCTGTATGGGCAGGCTGATTGTACCCAAGTTGATTGATCAATCAACTTTGGTACAATCAGCCTGCCCATACATGGTTTGAATCTTGGCAGGTCCGTTTAACAGCCAGTCTGTCATATGTTTTATGTTTCACTTTTCATGTAAATAAAACCGTTGAAACTTTATGGTGTAATGTTAAAATACAAAGGAGAACATTTGAGCTTGCGCTTATTTTAAACGATCATATTTTTTTAGTCTCTAAAGTGCCCTTTAGGCTACTTGCACACTGGGGAGCGTGCGCAGTAGCGGTAAAGTGCAGCCGAAAAAGCAGCGATTTTCCGCTGTTGCAGAGCTTTTAACCCCCCAGAGGTTGTTAAAATGCTGGCATGTTGCGCTTCCGAGGCGGTGTGCAGCCGCTTTGGAAGAGCTTGCCCTTGATTTCAATGGCAGGGGCGGTGGAGGAGCACACCATCCCAAAGATGCTGCTTGCAGGACTTTTTGTAATGTCCTGCAAGCGTACCGCCCCAGTGTGAAAGCACTCAGGCTTTCACACTTGGGTGGATGGGGGGGGGGGGGTGTATTTCAGGTGCTATAAGAGCGCTACTGTTAGCTCAAAAGGGCCTGAAAAACGCCCCAGTGTGAAAGTAGCCTTAGAGTTTTGGTTAATGTGTATGGTAACGTCAATGGTGGAAGTCAGTAAAAAGTGCTTGGTCAATGACCACGGAATGTCTTCAGACTTCCATGGTGAAAAAGATTCAGAAAGTGCTATATGAAAAGTGATAACTGGATGCCAAACTGTAATGAATAGTTCTGAGAGATTAAGGTAATGCAGAGAAAGTAACTGCTAAATTCCCTTACTGTAAATTTCCTCTTTAAACCAGCTTGAGGACGCAGGCCAGTAGATTTTAAACCATATCTGTTGAACATGGGTACATCTTTACGTTCAGTGTTATTCTCAGTATTATTAGTGCTTGCACCTTCTGCTTCAACGGTGATCAGATAGCGATCACTTTCCAGATCATCCCCAATATTTACCTATAAAAGAAGAAAACTCTTATTAAAATGTATGAAGATAAAGTTAAAACTTAAAGTGGAATAAATGGTTTAGATACATTTCCCTTAGTGAAGTCCCAATTATTTATCACAACCCCCATTCCATGGATTAAGGTGAAAATATGGTATATCGTAGATAAATACACAATTACAGAGTTGTGTTCAGCAGTAATATTACAGTTTTAATCACTACATGTAACCAGTATTATAAATCAATAATGAAAAGCCTGAATTCCTGCAAGGTCCCGAGATGACTGCGCATTCCAAACTAATAAAATTAACCATGAAAAGAAGGCACACTGCAAGCTATCTGAAAATGTTATATATTTATTCATAAAGCAAACACAACATAGAAGAAACAACGCTCCTATATAATTATGAAACCTAAAAACAAAACCCACTACCATCATATAAAAACAAGGTAGAGCTGCTCCTGAAGCTCCCCAGGTGTGAACAAATGCCTACATTAAATAAAATGAGGGCGGGTGTTGATTGTACATTTTATAGGTAGGATATACTATACTACTATATTTGTGGTTTATGTGCAAATATCTAACCCTTACAAAAAGCTGATGGTATGCTTGTTCACTTTTCTTTTCCAGGTTTACTACATTAGCTTCCAAAATAATGTACAGATCATATAAAATGATCATGCCTAAAAAAAGAAAAACTGTTTTAATAAAGATCTTAAATTAACTTAATTTTTTTTCTTTTTTAAACCCACCTTGCCAGTTTTTATAAATACATTGTCCAGGCGCTGACCCTTATCGTTGAATAAAGAAGCCTACATATAAAGACCAAAACAGAAATAATTAGTATAGCAGACAGAATAAAGAAACAGTCTCCTGTTTATCTGCAGTCTAACCAACAAGCTGCAGTGGTTATCATAGAGAAGCGCAATATCTATGCAGTTGCACCAGATTTGACCAAAAGGCACACAGCCTCCTTTATTGGGCCCGAGTCCCATCAGTTCAAAAGGGGGGCCCAGGAATCTGTTGAGCAGGAGGTCCGGTTGTACTGTCTCATTGCAAACACCGATCCTCTTCTGCCTCCCCCTGTGGCGCTGCCAGCTTCTCAGTTTCTTTTGCCCTTCCGCTACACTGCAGGGGGATTGGTTCTAGCATATGCGCCCCCTTTCATCTGCTGTCCATGCCCCCTCTGTGCCTCTTTCCCGCACAGTGCTACCAGCTGCCCTCCTCTCCTCTCCCACCGGCACCTGCTGTGGGCCCACAGGGGGAAGTTTCAAGATGGAAAGTGGGAGAAGGGACAGGAAAATATTTCATTTACTGGCCCCTTCCTTTCCTGAATGAACACAAATCATTCAAATTACAAATCACTCACGTGTCCATTCATTAGTGAAGCGTAGTAAACTGTGCTTACTATGCTATAGTTTGTGAAGGAGCAGGAAGCCTCTGAGCACTTCCTATTCATTTATCTGTGCAGCTAAGGCTACAGAGAAAGGGAATGATAAATCTATGTCCTCAGTTGTTTCGGATGGGGGCCCTGTCAGGTAGGCTGTATGGGGCCCCATATGGTGGCGCGTTAGGTAAAGCACCGGTGTAGTAGATGTGAGGTTGTGAGTTTGATCCCAGAGTGTGGGCTGCAGAACTGGCATTGTGTTTAATTAATGCAGAGACCAGGCTGAGGTTGTTAAGCCGTATCCCTTGGTTCTTTTTTTAAGTAGCCATACTACCTATTACACCACATCGTCTGAAATCTCCTGTAACTCCGAAAAAGCCAACGTCTGATTAGGCCCCCATTTTGAAGGCAGGTCGTAAGCGCTTGTGGAGGTGGAGTAGTCAGTAAAGCTGGAAATGTGCAAACTTAAGGCCATGAACTTGAAACCAGCGCGTCGCACGCTGAATGGAGCAAGGCAATAAGTTGCGGTACCAAATGGATCTTTAAGCAGTAGTAATCGTACCACAGCAATTGGTCTTTCTTGTAAAAAAAAAAAAACTACCTCTCATTATACCCTCAATTTTTTGGATTTGACTCAAGCACCAATTGAAATCTACATTTGATTAGACCCTTGTTTTTTTTAAAGTCTTACAGACTCCCAATTGAGCATGACGGACTAGGGATGCGAACCCACAAACTCATCTTTCTGAACCAGCCACTTAGCCCATTATGCCACTGCTTGGGCTGCATGTGCTGGTGTTAAAAAGAATGGGCCATGAGTTCGAATCCAGGGTGCAGCACACAAATTAGACAAAGATTTGCTTGTGGGACTAAACTGAGTAACATTTTCTAGTGAAATAAGAGTCTTATCTTCATGTATACTTTAAAAACCTGATGTTCTTTAGACATAAACTAGGAGTTGCAAAGGATTCCTAAGGAGTCAGTCATCCCGATAATTCCCATTGCATGTAATTTGTGGACTAAGATCTGATTTTAGAAGAAAACATTTTCCAGGTTCTAAGATGTCACCCCCATCCAAGGAGAGAATCATGAGATTTATCCACAATGTAAGGGGAACACAGAGGTGAAAACTTTGTGATAAACACATTTGTTTACCATAAAACTTTGTGATGGAGCATAGTTCTATGCAGCAATCTCAAAAAATGTTGTCAGATATGCTGACTTAACCTCTCAATTTCAAAAGAAGAGGGAAGTAATCTGAAATACAAAATGCTAAAATTCCGGCATTGTATATAGTTTGTTAACCTCCCCCCCCCAAAAAAAATAAATAAAAATAAATCAGATCCTGTTCCCTTAAAGCAGATTAAACAGCACAGTGCTTGTGCTGTGTAATCTGCCCCTCTCTAAACTGTAAAAAAACCTGACTGATCCTGCCACTTCCTGTGTCCCCCTCTCTGCGCTGACTATGATAATCAGGGCTGCTGAGCCCTGACCACTGTGGTCAGCGTGCGTCCCTCTGTCATCCGCAGCTGTTCTCTCTGCTCTCCTCTCTCCCCCTTCTCCCTGGCTGTCGGCTCCGTGTTCTGCATCTCTGTCTCCGCCCCCTCCTTCTGCCGCTATTAGTAAAAATATAAAAACTTACAATGGTCACTGCCAGCCCCTCCATTATAGGCAGGCATACCACACTGTGTACGTTTTTTTCTAAAAACTAGGCATGTAAATACATTTTTGGAGCCATCTTCAGGCCGGTCACATGACTCACGGCCCCTTTACATCTCCGAGACAGGGCTTCTGCGGGAGGGGCTGAGCGGCCATGTGACCACCCCGGCTGACATCAGAGGGAGATCTTGGCCCCTCCTGCAGTATCCATGTATCGGAGCTGTAAAGCGGCCACGAGTCACGTGACCAGCATGAAGATCGCTGTAAAAAGGTATTTACAATCCTCGTTTTTATAAAAGACATGTGCAGTGTGCTATACCTGCCTATAATAGAGGGGCTGCCAGTGATTTCTACTTTTGAGTTAAAAACTTTAAGTAGGAAGATTTATAACTAGATTGCAGTTTCACTTTAAAGCCCAAATCCAGCCAAAACAAATTTCTTGGTTTTGGTTGTAGTGAAGCAAGGTTGTTTTTGTACACTTGTAGGGAGATCTTCACTAACTGCCCCGGTGACCACAAAGTGAGGAGATCTTTTCAACAGGGATACAGATGACAATAATAACCATGACAGAGGTTCATTTTTAAAAATGCTATATTGTTGTCTGCACACCTGTTGGGTAAATATTGCTCCCGTCTTGCCTTGATGACCAAAGTAAAGCTAAATCTCACCATTGCTTAAAGAGCTGCATAAAAAGCATGACACACACACAGGATCTAACCCTTCTCCACTCTATACCAAACTAAAAAAGCTTTTGACTGGGAGCTGGCTTTTATGCAGAACTCCAAAGCCAGTCAGGGAAATATAAGAGTCATCAGTCACAAAATAACCATAAGGCCCCTTTCACGCAGATGGACCGATCGGGCCCACCTGTCAGTTTTTTAGGTGAACCTGATGGAATGGCGAATGTCAACAGACATGTGTTTGTTGACAACCGCCGACATCCTATCCTGTTTGCCAAAAACTGACGGATATGGATCCGTTCCCCATCCATCTGTGGATTGGATGAGAGTCGGATGGAAACGGACAGGTGGTCTGTTTCCATCTGACAGCCCATAGAGGACAGCGGGCTGCATCCGTGCTCACCTGCATCAGCGGAGCGGATATGGACCTGTCACTCACCTGCTCAGTGGGGATCAGCGGAGAGATCCCCTGCAGAGCAGGCGGATCCGTTGGCAGACTCTGTCAATGTGAAAGGGGCATAAAACAAGTTTCCATTGGCAGAAATAGAACAGAAAAGGTTTGGGTTCCTTGGATTTTGTCTGGCTAAGGTTTACTGTTAATACATTGAATCACCTGATTTCCCCCTGTTACAATCTTCAAAACACCATCTTGCCAGACTTTAGCCTTTTTTGTCTTCTGATGAGTATATAAAACCTAAGGAAATAAAATGACCACTTATTATTCCAAATATTATGTTTAGTATGCTTTCATGATCAGGGATAATTTATGCTTTTGTGACCAAAGTGATTTTTATTAGGTGGCATCAACTTTTTTTTTTCATTGGTTGGCTAAAGGTGTCTGTGCACAGTGAATTAAAGTAGAACTAAAAGGCAAAACTTTTGTTCATTTTGTAAGAAAGATTTTTTAACCTGTCAGTTAAGGGAAGATTTCCCTTCAGTACCTGTCCCATATCCAAAACTAGTGTCCCCATTAGATGTTTTCCTCTCTATGACTGCCCTGGTGTTAACTCAAATGTGAGATTTTCTTTTACTTTAGATGATAACGGTAAACACAAATACAGAGGGTGAATCCCGTTAATGGGGACACAATAATATCAATAAAAACTGGCAGGTGTGATTGTTTTCTACTTTCTTTGTTCTCTAGAACATATAGCTTTAGGAACTCTAATTCTACCCATAGCTTGACAAACACTAAGTTAGGCTACGTTCCCTAATGCATGAATAGATGGTGTTCAGCAATAGTTTATAAATAAAATAGGGACGGGCAGAGGGGTAGGTCCCTTCCCACGCCAAGACAAAGTTTGATCCCACCTGGGGTGTCGGGGGGGGGCTCCCCCTCTTACCATCAGTTGTGGAAGTAAGCCTATGTCCACTTCTCTAAGTTTGTCTCCATTATTTTTAAGATAACTGGGTGTATGTATATGCTACATAGCTGGATTTGTTCTACTTCAATTTACAAGATATGTACTTAAGATGTAAACTCTTTTGTTAAACTCAATAAAAACTATTGAAATAATAACTGGCAGGTGTTCTAATCCCTCTTCACTCTTTCCAAAACGTAGAAAAAAGTTTTGCCTTTAGTTAACCTTTAATTTATATCTCTCGATAGAGGGAGTCTTTTTTTTATTATTATTTAACCACTTCAGCCCCGGAAGGATTTCCAGCTTTAGGACCGGAGCCCTTTTTGCGATTCGGCACTGCATCGCTTTAACTGACAATTGCGCGGTCGTGCGACGTTGTACCCAAACAAAATTTGTGTCCTTTTTTTCCCCACAAATAGAGCTTTCTTTTGGTGGTATTTGATCCCCTCTGCGTCATTTCTGATCGCCGCTATAAACAAAAGAAGAGCGACAATTTTGCAAAAAAAACCCAAATTTCTTACTTTTTGCTAAAATACAAATCCAAAAAAAAAAATATAAAAAAACATTTTTTTTCACCGTTTTTGGCCGATTTATATTCTTCCTCATATTTGTGATAAAAAAAATCGCAATCGGCGTTTATTGATTGGTTTGCGCAAAAGTGGTCGCGTTTACGGATGATGAGAATTCATTTTTGGGGTTTTTATTTTTTTTTTATTTTTTACTAGTAATGGCGGCGATCTGCGATTTTTAGCGGTACTGCGATATCTCAGCTGACATGTCGCACCATTTTGACACTTTTTTGGGACCATTGGCATTTATACAGCGATCAGTGCTATAAAAATGCACTGATTACTGTGTAAATGCCATTGGCAGTGAAGGGGTTAACCTGCAGGGGGCGCTCTAAGGGTTAAGTATGTTCCCTGTGTTCTAACTGTGGGGGGACTGCCCTAGCTGGGGAAGGGAAATGGTCACAGCCTTCGTATACAGGAAGGCTGTGATCACAGCCCTTCCCCCTTCACAGAACGGAGGTCCGTGTTTACATACACGGACCTCCGTTCCTTCACTCCGGGGGGGCCATCGCGGGTAGACGGCGGCAATCGAAGCCGCCGCACCCACTCCCTGGCCCTCCCTGAACACAGTGAGCGCGCGTCATATGACGGCGATCCGCGTTACAGAGCCACTTTGCCGCCGTCAATTGCCGATCGGCGGTCGGCAAGTGGTTAAACAAAGTAATAGCAATACTGCACTGTTGCTGAATGAAAACATCACCTGGGAGATGATGTGTCTGACTCCCAGAACTTTTACTATGCCCATGGCTTCTTTCTTACTGGAGAGTTCCCAGCAGCAGCACTACAAAAGCCATGATAGAATAAAAGAGAGCAAAAAGTCTGTAAAAGTGTTATTACATGGAGTAGGCCACTTGTTTCTTCAATCCCAGACATACCAGGTATTTCCATTAATTCATTGAACTGAACAGAGCATAGGGGCAGCGAAGGCCAGATAGTTATATGGTCTCAAAAAGGGTAATAATTGCAAAGCACGAGTTTCCTTTGGAGAGTTAAAAGAGAGCTGCAGATGCAGATCTAAAGCAGCTCATAAATTATGCAATTTACATGGGTGTAAGGAAAGAATTGCTTGATTACTCCATCAACACAAGCAGTGTTGATGGGGGAATCCTTCCTGCAGTGCTATTGTGTTCTGCTGGTGGAGAGTCTTCCCTGTTGGCAGAACACAATGATCACTGCCAGCAGCTATAGTCAACAGGCTGGTTGCACTGAAGCTGATCGATCGACTTCAGTACAACCAGCTCGCCCATAGATTGATCAAATCTTGTCTGGTTCCTGCTGAACTGGCTGAGATTTGATTCATCTATGGCCGGCTTAAGCTGGCTGGCAATCAAGGGCTTAAAAAACAAAGTGAAAAAATTAAACTTACTGTGAATTCTTGGGCAGCCATATCATCACCTAAGGAACCATTTATTTATTATACAGGTCATCTAAACTGAAGAGCATAAAATAATGAGTAAATATGACAATACCATACAATAGTAATGCAAAAAAAGATATTTCACTTTTGAAAACTCGGGAAAAAAATAAATTCAATTTAAAATACGAGGCAAAAATTCTGACTAATCTGATATTTAAAACATGGCAAAGTGAATCAACAATGCAGACATTTCTATATTATAAAGCTTTAGTATGCATACAGTATAAAAGGAAAGGATTACCTTATAGATTATTGAATTAGGCATTACAATATACTGTAGAATTCCAGAAACATTTAAAGCCCAACCAGTGGCCCACGGAGACCTCTGATGTTTTAGGTTTCATGCACATGGGACGCTTTTTCAACCTCCCCTGAACGTTTTTTTTTGACAGCTAAAAGCCAGCGTCTAAAACACCCGCTTTGCATGCCGCATTCGCGTCTAGGAGTGTTTTTGTTAAATTTTTTTTTTTTTTTTTAATGGAAACACCTGTAAATGAAGTGCTCCTAGACGTGAGTTACCACATTTAGGCTTGTTTAAAGTCCGAAAGGCTGGTAAACTCGGCGTCTGAACCCATTTTTTGTGTTCAGAAAAAAGCCTATAAACGTGACTACCTGAAAATGACTCTAAACGAGTCTGTATAAATGTACACATAAGATAACATTAAAGTGGTTGTCAAGTCATGACCACCACCTTAAACTACAGGTAAGCCTATATTCAAGGCTTACCTGTAGGTCCCGGGAATATCTCCTAAACTTGCACCGTTTAGGAGAAATTCCCTGTATCTATCGGCACATGTCGTGAAGAAACGGCCCGACTAGGTGTGCTGTAAATGACAGCTCCTGTGCGCATGCGCGGGAGTGACGTCAGCGCGGCTCCTGCCAATCAGATCGCTGGAGTCCGCACTGTGATTGGTCGGCGCCCGGGATCCCGGAAGATGACGGACACAGCATGTCGCTGGTCACATCGGTGCACAGGGACCACTGCTACAGCGTCGATCTAAGGTAAGCATTTCATAATGTTTCTCTTGCAAGTGTTTTTTTATTTATTTATTTTTTTTAAATACACTTGACAACCACTTTAAATGAGTTCAGGGGCAGCTGGAAAAAAAACGTCCAAATGCCCCTGAACGTCCGTTTATCAGACTCAGTGTGCATGAGGCCTACCACAATGGGCTCCCTTCCTTCCCTATGAGTGGCATTACTGGGATTCCAATATTAAGCTGAGCTACTGGATTTAAAGCAGTCATGTCCTAGAAGCGCATTTGACCATACTAGTGATAGTTGATCATGTCCATTCGGTGAGTGCAAATCCATATGGGGCACTACCTGCACAAGTAGAATCAAGCACCAAGTCTAAATTTTAAAGAGCACCTGCACACTGGGGAATATTGTTATGGGACTTTGATATGTTATTGATATGAATTTGTTTACATTGTTTAACTAGATGTGAACCACATTTTATGGCATGAGTATTTACTTATCACAGTGAGTGTTACATGTGACAAGCGTCACAAAGGTGGAACTTCCTCTTTAAAGGAAGGTGCCCCCCTGACATGCCACAATTGGCATTCGCATTGGAGATCCGCGGTCCGGAAGGAAGTTCACTCCCCCCCCCCCTCACGGCGATCTTCTGGGATACGTCACAGGTCCCAGAAGATACGCCGGCCATTCACAAGGCGCAGAAGGACTTGTGCATGAGCAGTGTGCGCCCAGCTTTGAAGCCAAAACCGGGTGCCCACACTTGTGATGCCGGCGCCGCCGAGGGGAGGGGGAGAAGAGCGAGCCCTCGGGTGACCACATCGCAGGACCGTGGGACAGGGGAGTGTCCGATTGTCACTTTTTGTAGCTGCTGACTTTTAACTGGGTGGTACACTGCTTTAAGTTGTGTTAGAATTTAATATTGCACATTATAACTGCAGATGTCATTTTCAAGATTAATAATTTTGTATGAGCACAACAAACTTTTTGATCTAGGCCAGTGATGGTGAACCTTTTTGAGCCTGAGTGTCCAAAACACAAAACCAACTTATTTTTTTCAAAGTGCCGAGCGGCACTATGAAACAGTATTTATTTAGAACAGTAAATATTAAATGGCACAGCCCCCTGCACATTCCACAGCCCCCCTGCACATTCCACAGCCCCCTTTACATTATACAGCCCCCCATTTAAATTGAACAGTCCACATTTATATTATACAGCCCCCCATTTACATTACACAGACCCCCCACTTACATTACACAGCCCCCAGCACTCCCAGTCTCCTGGGACAGCCCTGCCAGCTTACTCTAAAGCAGCGGTCCCCAACTTTTTTGGCACTGCTGGGGACCGGCTCCATGGAAGAAAATTGTGCTGAAGCCCAAGAGGGAACGCGTGGGGGGATGCGATATTTCACAGGCAATTTGTCGGGGCAATGGCCGGTGTTGGAGCTTCAATCATCACGGCACCATGGCTGTTATGGTGTCAGGATGATTGAAGCACATCATTTCTATTATTACATTGTAATATAAAATGAAATCATTCAACTCACTATAATGCAGAATCAGTGGGAGCCCCAAACCCCCCCAAGTGTGTCACTTGCCATTCTGCCTGCCTCCAGATGCGGATTGTCACTTGCCTTTCTGCCTGCCACCAGATGAGGATACCACTTGCCATTGCCTGCCACCAGATGTGGAATGTCACTTGCCATTCTGCCTGCCACCAGATGAGGATGCCACTTGCCACTGCCTGCCACCAGATGAGGATGACATTTGGCATGCTGCCTGCCACCAGATGAGGATGACATTTGGCATGCTGCCTGCCACCAGATGAGGATGCCACTTGCCATTGCCTGCCACCAGATGAGGATGTCACTTGTCACGCTGCCTGCCACCAGACGAGGATGTCACTTACCACGCTGCCTGCCACTAGATGAGGATGCCACGCTGCCTGCCACTAGATGAGGATGCCACTTGCCATTGCCTGCCAGTGCCACCAGATGAGGATGTCAATGTGGTCTGTGTTGAGGGCAGGAGAGCAGTAATAGGGTGCGGGCATGAAAGATGTTATCTCTCTGCTCCCTGCCGCACCTCCAAACACTGAAGAGTCCCAAGCGGTGAGGGCAGTGAGAGATGATGTCATCTCTCTGCTCCCCGCTCACACCTCCTACACTGAAGTCCCGCACTGTAAGGGCGGAAGTCGGAGGAGGGATGATGCAGAGAAATGTGTCATCTCTGCTCGCCAGCCCGTCTACGTCTCATGCCCGCCCGGTTCTCTCATGCAGCCAGCCCACTTGCGGCCGGAATGCAGAGAGCCCAAGGCCCGGCCTTTTTCTTCCTCCAATCCAAAGCTACAAGGGGAGGAGGAGAAAGGCCAGAGGGCACATGACCGGTATGCTGGCAGGGCTGTCCCCGGAGAAGGAGAAGGCACCGGGATGACATCATTTGTGCAATCGATGCAGCCGTTCTCTGCATTGATGCAGAACTGTTCAAGGCTGCATCGTGATGCATTGATTCTGCGATTATTTTCAATACCCTTACTATAGACATTTCACAGTCAAAGAACACTGCCATTATCCACACATATTGCCGCTTGACACATTGCCACTATCTCTACACCATGATAAGCATGCTGTTTAACTCCACACCAGAAATCTCAGCCTCCATAACTAGCCAAACACACATGCAAGATAATGGCACAGCAACCCAATTATGCAATCAGGGCTGTCAATAGCTCTCTGTTTGCACTCACCGTGCCTGACTTGTGGTCTCTACCCCGCAACACAAGAGTCCTTCCATGTAGATATTCGTCAGCACACCATGGATCCTTGTCCAAAAGTTTCATTTATTGAAAAAATCACATCACAGCAAACTGCAACGTTTCGGAGCCGCGCAGGGCCCCTTCATCAGGCATGTGATAAAGTGTACAGTGCAAAGGCAGTATATATATACATTAGTCACCAATCAAACAATGTGAAATGAAATGTGCAGAAAGTGTACCCTCCCCCTCCCATTGTCACATGACTCCAGTCCCGCCAAAAAAACCTCTTAAAATCACTAATATGCCGCAAATGGCTAATAAAGTGTCATCAAAAATGAAGTTTAATTTATCAAATGTATGGAGGTAGGGTCGTGTGCGGGACTTTAACAGCCGATCGGGACCATCAGCGAGATGTCCCGATCGCTACCGTCCGCCCTTAGGACCCAGGGGATCCCCGTCAGACAAGGAAGGCAGCCAACCAATCCCAGTCTGCCACATGGGCCGCCCATGCGCGCATCGTGCATAGCGGCGTCATCGGGAGAAACACCTGGGAGCGGGTTTGCCGTATCCACGGCAACCCGCAACGCCAGGTTGATCACATGACATCTTGTGGTCAGGGGAACATAAACAAGTACCAGAGCCTAAGAAGAGCGAGCAAGAAGAAGAGCGAGACAGTATAAACATAAACAAAGAGCAGAGATACCAAGGGTAGTTAGTACGGACAAGGAAGAAAAGGCTAAGGACCAGAGTTTACAGAGAAGACAGAGTACATAGATGATCAAAGAAGAAGGGAGGAAAAACCGGAACTGAAGTTAAATAGAAAAGATCCAAGACGGAAACCACAGAAGGATACAATCAGGATTGAAATAATGTATGTGTGTAAAGTGGAAAAAGAATCTATCACTGGAGCTACTGAAAAATCGAAAAAAACGGGGAAAATAAACAAAAAACGGTCCTGAGTGATAACAAAATAAAATAAAATAAAAAAATAAAATAAAAATACAAATAAAATAACAATAAAAATATGAAATAAAGATAAAAATCAAAGTGAAAATCCAAAAAATTAAAAAAAATAAAAAATAAAAAAAAATCAAAAAAATCAAAAATTCAAAATAAATATAAATATAAAGAATAAATAATGAAAAATGAAAATTAACATAAACATTAGAAATAAAAAATAAAAAATAATTAAATAAAAAATAAAAATAAAACAAAAATGAAAAAGAAAAAAAGAAAAAGTGTAGGAGAAAGGGATTACTACTGAATATGCAAAAAAAATGAAAATAAGATACTGAATGGAAAAAGATAAGGAAATGAAAATATGTAAGAATAGAAACATGTACTGGGAACCATGGGGAAGCCAGACGCGGGAACAGTGGGGAGAAGAACGAAAAACGGCAGCACGGGAAGAGGTGACAAACAGAGAGCAGTCCCCTATGTTAACTTTGTGTTGTGGAGGATCTGAAATATAAAATATCAAATAATGCAAATAGGTGGGGGTCAGCTATTATATAGCGTCAGGCCTTAAAACCTCCATTCAATTCGAACCGAGTTAATATTACATTCAAGCCTCAGCGTAAACAACATAGACTTAAAACCGGAGAGGCAAGGAGAAAAGGAAGAACCCCAAGTTGGTAAAATGTTGTAAAGAAAAAGGAAGAAAAGAGGAAAAATTCTCCGATCCGAGTGTTAACCCTATCAGACATTCAAGAGCACAAATGGTTTCTGCTGTCAGCTATTTCAAAGCATAATGGGTTAACAAGAGAGAACAAGGTCAGTGGTAAGCAGAATTAGCATAAAAATCTAGAAATTAAACAGAAGCGAGCACTACCTATCATCAAGAAAACACGAGAGAGATAGATTTGTGTTAAGGCCCCCGGGCTGTACCGTGCCCAAGGTGTAGATCCAATATGCTTCACGTCGGAGAAGCCATTTGGTCGCGATCACCGCCTCTGTTCGGCTGTCTGACCTGTTCAATCACCATCCCACGTAACTCGTGGGTTTGGTGCTTTAGTGTTATGAAGTGCATTGCCACTGGTTTGTTGGGGTCAGCCTTGTTCAGTCTTGGTTAGTGCCACCCTGATGTCACTTCTGTGTTTCTGAAACCGCTTTTTGGATGGGCCTGTCGTTTTCCCCACATAAGTCAGAGAGCATGGGCATTTTAGGATGTATACGCAAAAGTCAGTATTGCAGTTATAGTATTCCCGTATCTGATATTGAATGCCCCTGTGAGGGTGTGTGAAGTGCTTACCACAAATGAGTGAATTGCACACATTACAGTTGTAGCATTTATAGCATCCTGTCTTGTGTGATATTTTGGGTACATGCTTAGTGTATTTTTGTCTGGGGTCGGCCTGTACCAACTGGTCTCGCAAAGTCTTATCATGTTTATAAGCTACCATAGGTTTGGCCTTGACGGTAGGCCCTAAGGATTTGTCAGATTGCAGAATATTTACATTGTGTTCTAATGCATGTCTGATTTTATCAGATTCATGATTGTACGTATGGATAAACAGTGGTTGCTCTCTCATGCCAGGGGTTTTAGGTCTATTAGATAGTGCTTTAATCAGGGCTCTATCTAAAATCCCAGTCGGATATCCCCGTTCAACAAACTTGTGGTACATAACCTCCAGTTGTTTTTTCATGTCATTTTCATCCGAACAGATGCGTATAACCCTCACAAATTGTGAGATGGGTAGATTCTTGCGCAAGTGTGCAGGATGTGCACTATGAAAGTGCAGCAGTGTGTTTCTGTCAGTGGGCTTAGTGTAAAGGGACGTGGTGATGGTCCCGCATGTATTGATGATCAACACATCTAGAAATGGAATACGGTCCTTCGAGATTTCAGGGTTAAATACAATACCAGAAAAAATACTGTTCAGAAAATCGACAAATGCACTAAACTGTTCCCCATTGCCTGA
>BLSH010119234.1:195363-217571 GCA_018402905.1 Glandirana rugosa
TTGGATCTGTACTCCGGGATGAGTGGCGGGTATTACCCTTTTTATTAATTTCACTATTTTTTTAATTGAAATATTTAACGTATATAATTCTCGAAATTTCACTACCACAGTCATGAGAGATAGAGCCACGACCACAGTCACAGTTTAATCCGCCAACGTTCCGGGGACACTCACGCTCCGGAATCCGTTGGTGGATTAAACGGATTAATCTCTCGGCGGAGACGCTTAACCGTTACATGTCGCGTCACATATTTTACAGATGTCTTAATCTGTCACATTTTATACCTTACATATGTTGCACAATCTATATTCAATACTGTCTCATTCTGCATGCATACATTCCATATTTTACACTGTCTAATTCTGTAGACATTTTATACACTGCGCTGTACATTGCCAATTCGCAGAGGCGGCTCTCTAATTAGGCAAATTAGGTGGTTGCCTAAGGCCTCGCACTCACAGGGGCCTTGCAACCGCCTAATTTGACACTGACACCAGCACCGAGATAGAGAGTACTGACACCATCACTTTAAAGCTCTTAATATATGCAATTTATAAAGTTAATTTTTTTATCACTTTAATTATTTTTCCCATTATGGGCGGTGAGTAGGGCCTCATGTCTAGGTTTTGCCTCACAAAGCATTGAGCCGCCTCTGGTTACAATACTTTTGACAATTTAGTATATGTGAATAGGGGCTGTAAACACTCACTGAAATGCACATGAAAACTGACGTCTCTGCAAAGTGAAATCTGTGCGTCAACTGACACTAAAAATAGGTATCCGCAGGTGCTTGAGAAAATATTGCAACCCGGTCTAAAAATAACTGGTATCGGTGCATCCCTAGCTAGAATTTTATTTTTATTTTTTTTAATGCCAGTAAGCTGCTCTCCGAATGCAGATTTGGGACTTTTTTTACCCCTGAACACTGCTCTAAAATCTAGATCTCAAAGACACAATGTGTATGGACACATGCTACATTCAGAGGCATAAAAAATGCTTCTAATGCCTCATGCACACAGACAGTTTGAGGCTTATAATATGCTGTAGAAATAAGTGTAAAATCTGCATGAAAGCATTTTTATTGATTGATTATGGGCGTATTCAGCCATTAACGTTTATGGCCGACTGTATTAAGGTAAAATATACTGATTTCACTGGCTGCATATTTGTTTCAGATTAGTGCCTTTCAGAATTTTGCAGAAGCCAAGTGACAGCTGAGCAGCTTACATTTTCCAGACAGCAATTGCAGCCGCTCAAAATGGTGTTTTTTTTTGTAATAATCATTTTACATTAGTTTATTAGATTAGTGCAACTTGTTCATCTAAGAGCCCATTCACGCTATTTGCATTGGCTTTGTTTCCTGTGGTGTCAGTTCATACAACTGCTGCTGTGGCGTGCACCAGGAAAAGTACTGCATGCATTCATGTTTTTTTTTTTTATCCACTGCATCCCAATACAGCTCTGATTAGTGGAACGTAATGAAATGTCACTTGTGGCACTTCATTTTTAGTTCTAACAAAAAATAAACAATGCACTGCATTAGAATATGTGTTTCGACCCTGTGTCTGGTGTCCTCCCACTGAGCACCAGTGGCTGTTCTGAGCTGCTTATTTGAATCCAGTACTAAGACTGTATTGTAAGTAGGCTTGGTACATTGTTGTTGCCAGAAAATGTGCCTAGAAATTGTGCTAAAATGTTAGTAACTATTTCTTTGGTGATTTATAACATCAGTTTTTTGTGTTGCACTCGAAAATAATAATTTGTAAGAGTTCAATTTCTGTGCAAGCTTTTATAGACATAGTAAGCAAATGCCTTCTGTTTACCCAGGAAGGAATGGTTGGACCTCAAGGCTGAATACTTATCACTTCAGAGAGCCAGCATGGTGTCCCTCAAGAAGTCACTGAATGAAATGATCCATTCTTCTAAAGGAGAGATGGAAACTGAGCCAACTGTACCAAACCTTGACAATAAAGGTAGATGTGAACTGTGAATTTACTGTGGTAAATGTGAACTGCCCTACCTGCTGAAACATTTGTATAGTAAGTTCTGTGATCTGTGCACCCCTACCAAACCGTAAAACCAGGTCCTGTGTACGTATCTTTTTTTTTTTTTTTTTTTTTAAGCATAGCTAAAACACAGCACCTCGGTCAAAGACTGTTCCAACCTGTATCTGATTAATGAAGAAGCAGCAGCTCACTGTTGCATTTATCCTGCAATTGCTCCTCACATCAGCATTTTCCAAATGTTCGGACAGCCATGAATTTCCTTCCTGCAACCAGGGTTGCAGAAAAGAAATTTGATTGATTCCCCCATCAACACAGATAGTGTTGATGCAGGAATCCCTCCTGGGCCATTGTCTTCTTCCTGCAGGGACGGCTTCCCTCAGTGATTATTGCTAGCGGCTATAGCAGCTGCTAGCAATGATCGCAAGAGAATCCCGCAGGCTGGTTGTACCCAAATTGATCGATCATCTTTGTACATTCAGCCTGCCCATTAACAGTTCGAATCTTGGCCAGTTCCTGAAGAACCGGCCGAGATTAGAACCGTTTATGGCCAGCTTTATATGCTATGCAGTGGAGTCTACCTCTCCCACTATGAATACTGCTATGTGGAGCGTTACAGATGGATAATATGAAAACCGATTGAAGTACTGTACTATTTAAAAATGTATTTAAGGATTTGTAACAAATATACTGTATACTTGATTCAATTGGCGTCTCATATTTTTGCCTACACTTTTGCTTTAAAAAACACACTAGTTAATGCACTGATCCGTGAATTTAATTTTACAGTTGTCCCAATATTTGCCCTGTGTACTTTATTTTTGTTTCTGTGCATTGTCCCATCACATTATATTTTGTCAGATTCTCTTCATATTTTCCTCATTTATTCGACAGCAAATAGTGCAAAGAATGAAAATCTGGGACCTCAGTTTGTATGCGGCGTTATTGTGAAGATAACCTGTTCAGATCCTCTGCCGGTTCGTAAATCTGTTAAGGTAAGCAAATACAACTCTTTATTGGCTCTGTTTACAGTTTTATGTAACTGTATATGGATTTTAGGTCCTGAAGCTGGATGGAAGGAAAAACATTTGTACCACTCTGTAGGTAGTCTGTACCTTGGATTTGGCTTTAATTGCAAGACTCCTGTGTTTAGAGGGTAAAGCTGGCCATAGATGGGTACAATCAGCCTGCCCATAGATGGATTTGAACCAAGTCCATCCTTTGATTAACTTGAGTACAACCAACATGTCAGATTTCTAGCATGCGATTATTGCCAGTGGCTATAGCTGTTAGCAATAATTATTGTGTTCTCCTGCCAGGGATGGCAGCCCCCACCAGCAGAATACAGTTGCTCCACGTGAGGGATTCTCCCATCAGTACTGACTGCGTTGATAGAGGAATTGAGCGATTTTCTTTCCTGGAACCCTTGGCTGCAGGAAAGAAAATCGCATAATCTATGACCTGCCTAACTGTTTTTAATGATGAAGTCATCCAGAGGTCATTTACACTGCTTTTTTTATATAACACTATGTGAAACAAAATATAATTTCATCAAACTTATTTTTTTTATATTTTTTGTTCCAGGAGATATTATCTGCAGTGTCTGAAGTAGTATATGTAGATATGCTGGAGGGGGATACGGAGTGTCATGCTCGCTTTAAGACTCCTGAAGATGCTCAAGCTGTCCTGAAAGCACGCGCTGATCTGCAGAGCAAGCACAATTGGAAGGTTCAGATCCTCACTGGTAAGGAATTGGTTAATAGGTATCGGTCACCTGCTGAGCAGTATGTTAACAAGTACAACTAGGTACAGACTGCATGAAATAAAAGCAGAGAAATAGGTTATAGATACCCCATCTACATTTCAGATACAACCTTGTACAGTCTATGTAAGTTTGTATTCAAAGTCTAAGGCAGGCCATAGATGGGTCCGTTTTTTTTTTTTTTTCTTTCAATCAGTGGGTTGAATAAAAAACTGACCCGATTTTTCCATTCAAGGTGGATGGGATGGGGAATCCTCCCCCACTGAGCTATTGTACTCTGACAGGAGGGAGACTTCCCCGCCGTCAGAATACACTGATGAGTGTTGCAGGCTGCAGCTCTGAGTACGGAAAATCCCACAGGGTACAGGGTGGAGGTACAGAATTTGATTGATCTGCACAACCACAGGGGCTATACATGGATTGAAATTCAGCCAGGCCTTGTTGAACTGGCTGAATTTCAATTCATGTATGACCAACTTTAGTTCACCCTTTTTCACCTAAAAATAAATTATAAATGCACTTTTGCAGGAAAAAAAAAAAAAGTGAATTTTATTATTTTTTTTCAGAGGAGTATGCATTGCACCCACATTCATCATGGGTGCAATGTTGGGCTCCTGCAGACATCACCTCCAGCTTTGTACCCGTACCACTATGCAGGCTTTCAGTTACAAATTTGCAGTGTGAATGAACTAAAAGGGTGCTCATCAGTGCCCTTACAGTTCTTTGCGCACTGCAAGAATTGTCTACCACGGTGGAAGAGGTGACTTGTAGTTTCTTCATTCACAGGCTCCAGAGCCCTGCACAACTACACCAATTTTGAAATGCGACATCGGGTGCGGGGAGAGGATCCCCCGCCCGCTGTCACAGGAAGGAGCTGCCGCATGTTGCACCCTAAATATGGGTGTAAAGTGTAACATGCTTAAAATGGTGAAGTTATCCTTTAATGCAAATTAGGGAAGATTTCCAGAAAGGATTTTGGCTTATACCATGAAATAAAGCCTATCTCGGAGCATTCCTGCTTCTCTTGGGTTCCAGCCAATATAGTAGCCACAAGTCACAATGCAGTGCACTTTTATTCAATGTTTCCTTTATTGGAGGAAGTTACTTGTACTTAAATTTGCACCGAAGTTCATATATTATGTAAATTTACTTGTAGATTCAATCCTAGCTGGAGCTTTCATTGATTCCCAGCCTAAACCAAATCGATGGGCACTGGTAACTTCCACAATCTTTTATTTTCCTTTAGGAGATGGTGAGCAGCGATATTGGCAGAAGATCTTAGTGGACAGGCAGGCAAAACTGAACAGACCTCGTGAAAAGAAGCGGGGAACTGAAAAGGTGAATTTTACTATTAGCCTAAGGATTATGATCAACTATTCTATAAGGTGTTGAGTATTCCTAGTACCTCCAAACTAATATACTGTACTGATAGGTCTTTTTTTGTGTTATTCAGAACAGTGTTTTTCAACATATTTAAAATGAATAGTGAAAGTTATTTAAAAAGCAGATTTTTGTCATGCGAGAATCATGTACTCTTTTATGTCTGGTACACACCACTATTTTTTTTTTTTTCATTCATTTTTTTTTTTCATTCAACCCAGCGGGTTGAACAGAAAAGAAATTGGCATCCAATGTTAGTACTGCGATCTCCCCCGCTGAGTTATTTTCTGACTGGGGGATGTCAGAACACACTGGTCACTGCTCTCAGACATTGGCTGAGAGCACTGATCAGAAGCCAGTTTTCCAGCATGCTTGTTGGGTGCCATACACACGGGCTGAATGTCTATCCTTTTTTACTGAACCGGTCAATGTCACCTTACATTCAGCCTGTGTGTACTAGGCTTTAGACCGGCCATAGACGGAGCAAATTTCTAGTTGCAGGAAAGAAATTTGCTCGATCCCCTCATCAACACAGACAGTGTTGACAGTGGAATTATTCCCATCAAGCCATTGTGTTCTCCTGGCAAGAAGACAGTGACTATTGCTAGCGACTATAACAGCCGCTTGCAAAAATTGCATGTAAAATCTGGCAGGTTGGTTGTACCCAAGTTGATCAATTGATCAGCTTGGGTACATTCAGCTTGCCCATAAATGGTTTTAAATCTCGGCTGAGATTTGAATAATCTGTGGCCAGCTTTGACCTTTTCTTTCTCAAAATGCTAGTTGCCTGGCTCTTATGCTGTGACTGTCTTGCTTGAATAGGTTTAGTCACTGACACCGAAAAAGACATCTGAGTAGTGTGTGACAATTTTGACCTCCGTACTAAAACAGCTGAGCCCAATCAAATGAAGTAGTGTACACTACATGGCCCCTTGTAAAGATGGGTACAGATTGATCAAAAATTCGGCCAGTTCAGAAAGGCCCGGCCAAAATCCCTCCCTTCTGATCAAATAGACTTTTTCTGTTGAACAGCCACACTGGAAAACATTTCTTTTCAGCCAGTGATCTGTGTATTATGGCAATGGAGAGACCCTGCTATCAGAATACATTTTGGTGTATTAGTGGGGATTATTCTTCTCTCCACTCCGCTTGCGTAGATGGGGGGAAATCAGTTTGTTTGTTTTTTTTGCTGTTCAGCCCACCGGCTCAATGAAGAAAAACTAAACCTGTATTTCCAGCTGAACAATCTTATAGTGGTTGATATCCCACGTTCACATTGGACTTATTTGGAATGTGATTTGACATGTCGCACCGATTCCCAAAAGTAGTTCCTGTACTACTTTTGGCGACTTTGGAGTCGATTTGAATAGAAATCTGTGCAGGAACCTGCACAGATGTCTCAAATCGCCCCCGAAGTCAGACTGCATTGTCGTTTAAAATCATGCGAGTTCAGCTGAACTCGCACAATTTCTAACCCGCAGCAGTGTGAACTTGGGTTAAAGGCTAAACGTTTTTTTATGTTTGTGCATTCTATTGTTACCAATGTACATAGAAGGCAATTTACAACTATGTGTCTATTTCAAGTTTACATTTCACAAGTCCGCATTTAACAGTACATTTCTTCCTACACGCAGTAAATGGGAAGAGTGTGGCAAATGGCTTCATTTAAATTTTTCAGAGGCTTTGCTCTGTGGCTTTTGTTCTTATGCGTCATTCTGTACTTTGTAACTCAGTGACCTATAACGAGCATGCGCATATTAAGTATTGGGATACCTGATGCACCACATCATTGTTCTTAGTCAGGAAGGACAAAGATAAAAGCTTGCATTTACAAGTAGGGCGGGACCTCCCACGTATTCATATTGTGATAAGTTCCCTTTGAAGAAAAGATTGCATATCCAGATAAGTTGCATTCTAATTTCTTTCTCCATTTGTTTTTTGTTTACAGTTGGTTGCTAAAGCTGAAAAAATCCGCCTTATTAAAACCCAAGAGGCTTGCAAACACATCAGATTCTGTGATGAACTCTTACACACAGAAGTGTGATATTTACAGTTTTTTACATTTTATAATTTTTCAACATGCAAACACACGTTTCAGGTTACAGTTTGTTAATAGACGTTCTGTTGGGTTTCTTGCAAAAAAAAAAAAGTATATTTTAAACATTGTATTGGAGGTAAATACAGAATAAAGCATCTCTTTCTGCTGTTTGCTCAGGCGCTAATGAGCTCGCTGGAAATATGGATAGAAAATGAATATATGGAAGCTGCCACTGCTGACCTCACCTTCTGAAAATTCTAGTTGCCTGTTTAAAGCCCCATACACACGGGCCAAAATCCGGGTGACATCAGCCGGTTTAATAAAAATCGGCCAACGTTCGGCTCTGTGTATGGTAGCCGGCGTCAAATGGCAGAGAGAGCTGATCGGATTGTTCTGGCGGGGGGACGCCATCCTCCTGTTAGAACACAACAGCTCATCGGGGAGGATCGCTGTGCTAAGGTTAGATTGTTTGTTAGTACAGCATCTCCAACCTGCGCTGACAGTTTTTTTTTTCATTCATCTCGCTGGGTTGAATGGAAAAAGACTCATAGTGTATGCCAGACTTTACTGATCCCATATTGCTCTTTTTAAATTACTGACATAAGTGTGCAGTTTAGGGCTTTTGACCTCATGGATAAGTTTAGTTTTAGTGATTCAGCAAGTACGGAGGTCAGTGACAGGCAGGTAGCTGCTGTTTTCTGAAGTAGATAAATAATAACAGCCTATGTATTGCTCTCAGCTGATTTCCCTTCATTTAAGGGACAGAACATGTCTTTTTAATCATCAAACATCAAGCTACCATTAGCAGTAAAATGCAGGCCTGCAAGTGCATTTATTATTATTCAAATTTTTCTGTGTGAAGTCCAGGAAGTCTCCGAGCCCAGCCACCCTATGCATCCAGGCCCATGACTTTATCATCTACCATAAGATTAGATAGTAGAAAAGGAAAGGGGCAGCATGCTAAAGCTTCTAGATGCTATGGAACACCCCATGCTATATATTCTGTTGCAAGTGTTCAGCATATAAAATAAAGAAGGGTTTCTAATCAATTTAGGTATCCTAGACCTCCTGATGACTACCAATGACTAAAGCAGTTTGCAACTATACTGCAGTTACTGCATATAATAACAGCATCCACTTGGCTACAGAGTTGTTTTCCATTTTTCAGTGTGAATAAATTGTTTAAAGCATACGTTCACCTTTTAGAACATGTTAGATGTTACACCTGTGTTTAGGATGTAATAACTTCCAGCATGTGTTTCTCTCACCATGACAGCCTATCCTACAGGTATGTTTAATACAGACAGGATTGTGAATTCTATGTGAAACTGCCAGGCAAAGGATATATTTTGTTTCGTTTTAAAGAAAATTAAAATCCTTATTTTTAAGTCTTTAGGGGAGCCGCGTTTTAAATTTTACAGAACCTACACAATATATGCAATCGTCAGAATGCCAGCAGTGCTTGGTTTACTTTCAAACGCTGGCAGTTTCTGATCTTTTATGTTGCCATTGTAAAGTGTATATGCTGGGAGCAGTAATGAACTAAAAAAGTCAGATGAGTTAAAAAAAAAAAAAAAAAAAAAGCAAATTGCCAGATTTGCATGTAGGCACTATTAAAAAAACCCAGACATTGCATTCACAGCGCTCATGCATTTTGATGTAGATTACTGTATATGTGTGTTTTACGTGTGTATGTGTGTGTATATATATATATATATACCAAAAGTTCTTTAAATGATTCTTTCATCAAACTATAATTAAAAGAACACATTTCTTTCCTTTTAATGGCAGTGAGCAGTGGCATGGTGTGTTTGTTTTTTTTTTCTTTTTTGATGTATGAATATGTGAAGGAAAAGCCTGGCATGAGATGGCAAAGGCTTGTTTAAAGGCACCAGGCATTTACCAACATTCTGAATCCCAACGGGAAGAATCTACTGACTCTTGCCACTGGGATTGACAGCTGTGTGTGGATAGCTGCCACAAAACCCGTAAGCTGCAATGGCAGGCTGTCAGTGGCTGCAGCTATTCATGCCTGTTCACACAACCGGCAATTACCTGTGGTAATCGGCACAAGGGATGTTACTTGCAGTCATTGCGATGTGTCTCTTGTGCTACTGACTGGTACTTTAGTGGAAATCTTCCATCCTCTGATGCCCCCTACCTCTTCCCCCATACGTTTGGTGCGACAGGGGTTAATAGAGCCAAAGACCTGTCATATGCACTCTTGAAGAGTACCAACCATGCTGGCCTTTTCCACCTCCCTCCTCCATTCTGTACTTCCGTGAATGAAAAACAATTTTTGAATGGATGAAGCAGATCTTCTATTCATCTGCTCATCCTCCATTTATAAATTGCATTTCATTCATGGAAGCTATAGTACAGCTTCCATGAATGGAGGCAGGGGTGGAAAAGGCAGGCAGAATTGGCACTTTTGATTAGTGCATATGGCAGGTTCCTTGACTCTTTTAACCCCCCAGCGCACAGGAAGATTGCAGGGGAGGAGGCATTGGAGGACATAAGATTTCAACAAAACCACAACCAGCACAAGGACATATCACATTGATTGTAATGTCCTTTGTGTGACTTCTTTTTTTTTTTTTTTAAACTAAAAGTGGGGTGTAAAGGGGCGCTTTATTCTGAAGTAAGTTTGCAATTGAATGTATCCATTTATATGAACAGTTTGATGTCAAAACCATTTGAAATTGTGTTTGACTAATCTTCTCATTCAAGCATCTGTGCCACACAACACAAAAAGCTCCTAGACCTCAGTGACACCCAGTGGTGTATTTTTGGTTTTGTACTGCCCTAGGCAAGGCTAAAATCGGAGACTGCCCCATCTAAATTTGTCCCACCCCTTCCTTCTCAATTGGCTATTTAGGTTATCTGGTGGCTATGCAGGGTGTCTGGTGGACTGTGGGGTAGTAAAATGCAGTCTCTGGAATTACTGGTGTGTGTCAGGCAGCTCAGAGCCTGCCACAGTGCTCAATCCTCTTCTCTAGCCTGCCACAGTGGTGCCCCCACAAGTAGAAGAGATAGGAAAGAGAGAGAGATGGGACAGGAGGGCATTGAGACATGAGGGGGGTATTTGGGCAGTGCGATGGGGGGGGGGGGGGCGGCAGGGTGACTGGAATGAAGCACTGGGGCAGGAGGGGGGCAGTGTGACAGGAGATGGGCATCCATATGGGCCATAAAGCAGAATGGCAGTGCTGCAGAACTCAGTAAGTTAAGCATTATGGTGGAGATACATACCTGTTCATACAAAAGAAAATAAAAATAATGTCCCCTCACTCAGGCTCCTGGAGATAAGCTCCTTTACCTGGCCATTTTGTTGTCTATGGCACTGCACAGCACCCTCTGCATGGGGTCGGCACTGGAGAAGCTCTGCCCAGCACATCTCCTGCTGAAAGCGGCTGGCAGGAGGCCATAGGTGAAGGAGTTCAGGCAGCCCTGGGTGCCAGCATCGATTGGGAAGCCCAACGTCTGCTCTCAAAGATCTCTACTTTAACCAGCTGCTTCTTTACCATGTGCCTCATTATCCTCCCGCAGGCTGGGAGCACTTTCCTAATCTGAGCATGCAGCAGGCATCCCACAGGCATCCCACAGTACCAGCTCCTTTCTCTTACACTGCAGAGACTGAACACTGCTTTTGAACATTGGAAATATAAGTGCAGCGCTTTGCCAAACATAAAAAATGACAATGAATGTCCATTAAAATTATACATGATGTAATATGATTAGCAATACAAAAGAGGAGATTGAGAGAAGCAAGGGAGATGTATATCAAAATGCACCAGCTCCCTTATATGAATCAAAAGCAGCCAAATAAAGTGTAGAGTAAATGGGATTTCAGGGTGCAGAAATTAGTAGAACATGTAATTTTTATAAAAATCTTATTTTATTTTATACCAATATTAAAAAATCTTTTTTGATAAGAACGAAGCAAATACAAGGTATATTATCACAAAGCGAGTACAACCAAAGCAGTGTTAACTCTACATGTTTCACCTTTGTCTGCTTCTTCGGGAGTCTTTCAACACCTTTTGTACAATGATATAACTAAAATGAACAAAAAACAGTTTTTAGTATTTCATACAAGGATATATATGTATTCCAAAAATTTTACATTGACATTGGAAAAAGGATTACCTTATACAAAATTAAGCAATTATACACATATATAGATCATAACTCTTGATAAACAATACACAACTGTTATAAATACATAAGATATTACCTAAAGTGATGTTTAGTTCATACCTTTGATCCCAAAAAGAAGTGCAAAAAATGGAGCGGATGCTGCATAAATGTGGACATTTCCAGAGGCATCAGTATGTCATCGAGGGAATAATACCACTGACGGAATAGATTAATAGTTATTTTAATTTATATTTTACGAAAAATGATTATCATAATAATTTTTTACCAGATGTTTTCTATTTTACCAAAAAAGGAAAGACCTTTTCGCGTTATTTGTGTGTGTGTATGTATATATATATATGTATCTATAAGAGGGCCATTAGCCCTCTTGTATTGTATTTATCTTTTACTCAGAAGGAGATCTCGTGCGATGTGCATTAGACCTTTGATTATGTTTAGTCATATGTTAATGAACATATGTAGATATCCACAAATAGATTTGGACCCCTTTCACACGGATGGATAGAATCCATCTTTTAGCTGCGGATAGATGGTTATCTACCGCAGCTATACTGTGACAATGCTTTCCTATGGCCCCTTTCACACTCTGTTTTTCGCAACGGTTTTGTTACAGACGACTTAAAACGATTAGAAAAAATGGATTTGAATGCATCCAGGAACGATGTTATGCAGCTATCTGCACAAATCTGCAGGTAAAAGAAGGGCACTGTGTTATCTACGGATAGCAACTGCAACAAGCATAGAAAATCAATAGGAAGCACTTCAGAAATGTCAAGAATGGCACTTCAGAAATGTCAAGAAGGTTTCCACTGCAGCTAAACGTAGCTGCATGTAACTGTGGCTAATCGGAATGTACAAATGCAAGTAATCGTTGTGATTTGGAGTCTGGTATCTGGCAAGCATTTAGCAACGGCAGAACAGCCGCCCGTGTGAAAGGGGCCTTATTATTATCCTCCCACACTCCAAAGACATGATGGTAGGTTAATTGAATCCTGTGTAAATTGGCTCTAGTTTGTGTATGTATGAATGTGAGTTAGGGATTGTAAGCTCCTTGAGGGAAGGGTCTGATGTGAATGTACAATGTATATGTAAAGCGCTGCGTAAATTGATGGCGCTATATAAGTACCTGAAATAAATATTACAATAAGATTATTTTATCTATAATTAAAAAAGAGAAACAAACCCACCTGTTTGGAGTAAAGCAAACAGATTGGGAAAATCAGTTGCTACCTCAAAATTTAAATGAAATGAAAAACAGGACGCATATGCATCAAGGGATTGAGTAGCTCTGTAAGAATAACAGTGTATTTGCTGGTTTAAGATCTTGTTTACACTTCTGAATAGGTAAGCATAAGCTAACTCATCTCACCTGCAATTAAATAATGATAACCACCAATTGTTTAAATTGTGGAGGTTTCCTTCAGGCACACAATATGTGCAAGGAGCGGAAAGCACCTCTGTAAAGGTACATACTATTGGAGGCTATACTCGAAGGATCAACCTGCATATTGTAGCTTGTTGAAGCTTCAATCATCTTGTTTTGCAAAATTTTTTACCTTGTTTTCTGGTTTAGTTGGAATAATTTGTCCGTCAGGGCGAGCAGCCGCAGCAAACCAGCCGCCGCCTCGATGGGTTTAAATATCCCCTCCACTCCAGCGACATGTGACGTCGCCTGAGTGCAGACGCCTATTGGTTGCCTTCCTGCAAGTTAGCATCCAATAGTGGCACCGCAATTGCATCAAGCAATAACGCTTTGACATACTGGTCACATGGCCTGGAATCGGTAACCATGAAGCCACCGCAGCCATCTTTGAAAGTCCTCTATAGGAAAATTAATGTAAAAGGATTAAGGGCAGCAGATGGAACATACGTGCAAGAAGCCACGGCCATCTTTAAAGCTCCTGTTCTAGTAGTAAGTAATCTGAACCAATTGAGGGCAAAAATGCAAAACATGAAATACAATCCAATATAGCGTAATTAAATCCAAAATAGAATGCCTAGGAATTTTAATCCCATAAACACCTATATGAATAGTATTTTGGAATGTTTATCCTGCAGCTATTATTTGATCTAAGAAAAATTGCATCAATTACATCAAGCCATGACATGCAAGTCATATGGCCCGAAATCAATGACCGTGCTTGCGCGAAACCGCCGGGGCCATCTTTAAAAGTCCACTTTGGGGAAAAATGATATGAGTTTGAGGGCTGCAGAGAGAGCATGCGTGCAAAAAAGCCACGACCATCTTTGAAGCTCCTATTTCTCTGATAATGGTCTGAACAAACTAAAGGCAAATACAAAGCATACATTACAATCCTAAATAGGCGGAATGAAATCCAAAAATAGATAGCTCAGGAATTCAATCCCTGAAGAGCTGTAGAAATGTTTATTATAGCTAATTTTAATTTTAAAAACCATTAATATAATAGCTTTTGGACATGCATCCTCCAATATAATTCAATGCTGCTTGTGACATTTTTTTTATATCAGTTTTGGAATTCTAATACTGGAGAATCCCAACAAAGCTCATGCCTCTTCCTTGCCTATTGAGCCATTTAATTAAGGGTCTTTTTAAGTTTTACCTTATATTGATTTTTCTTGGTTCTTGAACCCACTAAGCTGGGGGGCAAGGTGGCATTACCAGCCCCCATCTATACCAAAGATAGGGCCAGGGCAATGCCCGGGTTCTCTGAATGACCACCCGCCCCTGGAGAATAAAAGCCACAGCTAACTTTAATGTTTTGGATAGAGTCTAGATTGCTTTGAAACCTCAAGTTTTCATTGCTGTCTATTGCCACAAAGAAAATAAATCATATCTGTATGTACTGGTGCCTATTGTGATTAGGACAGAAAGCAATGGGAAATGGAAAATTTTGCAGTTGAGGGTTAGAGTAAGAGGGTAAGCAGTGAGGATAAATCTTCAAATTGGGACCCGTTTCCACCAGGTGAGTAGGGGCAACCCTGGCCAGAGCTGTCCAAGCTCAAGAGAAGGCAGAAAAGCCCTGTTCCTTATCAGACCAGGTCATATTTCAAAGATGTGTGCTGAAAACAGTGTGGCATGCAGTACTTTTTTCAGTGCAGTATAATGTGATGCAATCCACCACATCTCACTGTGCTGCAGCCAATAGAACTTAATGGAATCTCAGTTGTGACATATCAATAAAGTTCTAGCAACAGAAAAGGAACAGTTGATACACTGGAATACTTGCGTCGGCATTATATCTCTGAGCGCACACAAGCAGTCGTGAGTTAAGCATGGCTGCTGGTGTGAAAGAACCCTAAAGGCTCATTTGGAAGGGCGATTAGGCCCATCCTTCGTGCAGAGCTGTTGGCAGATCCATGTGCATCCACCTCAGAGCTGGCTGCAGGCAGCCCATAGAAGTGGATGCACATGCAGCAGCTGCAAGGACACAATCACATGTCAACGTTTGACATACGGCAGGAGTGGGTGCACAGATCTGAATGCAAAGTGTCTGTGTTACTATCTGTGCCCCCGCTCTTGCCCACATACCAAATTTTTACATGTGATTGTGTCCTTGCAACTGCTGCATGTGCATCCACTTCTATGGGCTGCCTGCAGCCAGCTCTGAGGTGGATGCACATGGATCTGCCAGTGGCTGTGCACAGAGAAAGGGATTAATCACCTGTCTGAATGAGCCCTTAGTGGAGATTTCCTCTGTGTGTTTGGGACAGGAAGTGAATGGCAATCTCATATACAATGAAGGGTGGGGGATCTTGTCAATTACAAAAATGGCACTATCTCTAATATTGTAACAACTGGAGCATTTAATAACCCTCATGTATCACAGGGATTTTAATGTGCCCAAAATACATGAGAAAAAAAATGCATAAAAGACCAACTTTATTATTACATTAAAAATGTAGTTTCCTCATAATTATAGAAACAATCAACAACTGCACAGATAATATATAACTGGATGTGCAAAAGTGAAGAAATGATGGATTGATGTGTTTCACCCAATGAGGGCTTTCTCGGGATCCACTTTGCCTTTTGATCTTTACAACAATGCAGCTGGTGAATACCACAATCTAATAATATACTGAAAGCCATCACAGATAAAAAAAAAAGAAGAGAACAATAATTATATAATCCTGAAATGATCGCCAGAATAGAGATATCCCTAATAAGTTGCCAAAAAATTGACAGGGGTTTTATCCCCTCCGAACTCTTACAACTTAAACAAGTATTGACCATACAGGCAGTCCCCCCGAGTTACAAACAAGATGGGGTCTGTAGGTTTGTTCTCAAGTTGATTTTGTTTGTAAGTCGGAACAGGTACATTTTCTAAGTGTAGCTTCAGCCAAAAAAACTATTTTTAAGCTTTTATGGATAGCATAGGGAAGGGGTAACACCCCTGTAATGTTTGTTTTGCTGTCTATGTTTCTGTTCAGATTTCACCTCACTTCCTGTCCCAATGATAATTGGATTTTGAAAAATTTTGGGTTGTTGTGGAAACAAACCTTGGTGATAAAGCATCTGTAGAGCCACCTTTTTCTCATGATAACTCTTACAGGAGTGAATTTCCCTTCCTAGGGGTAGATTTCCTCTCACTTCCTATTATCTCCCTCTGTTTGTAAGGCTGGGTTCATACTACCCGACACAAAAACGGTCAGACTTTTGATCCTACTTTGCCCTGCAACATCGGTTCTACTTCTGTCCTACTTTGGTCCTACTTCCATCTGACTTGAATGAACAAGATAAGATTTTGCTCCCACTTTGAGATAGTGACTTGTCCTTTCACCAATCAAAACAATCCCTGTGTGAGATCAATTCCTTTTACTGCTGCTGTTATCATTAAGTCGGATGTCACAAGTCGGATGGTTAGAACAAGGATCTGACTTTGATCCTACTTCATTGATATTCAATGGGCTGAAGTAAGACCAAAGTAGAACAGGAACCTTTTTCAAAGTCGGACCGACTTGTGTTGGACCAGTTAAGACGGCTCTCATAGGGAAACATTGATTTCTCTTACGTTCACTGACAGACGCAGCCCTTCTTATGACACGTGGGGTTATGCTCATATTACTAGGAGTAGACTAGGCAAAGAAAATCAAAAGAATAGGTTGGCCCCTCCCAGGGGGCCGTCCTCACCTTAGCATATAACCCCCTGCTGGACAATAGCACATCAGATTTAATTGCCTAGTGCAAGGAGTTAGACCTGGTTCCCTATGGGATCTGCGTTCTTCTGAGGTTTTTTCTGATGAAGACTGCTATCAAGAAGCCGGCTGGTGGTATAGAGGATTCCCCAGTCTGGCCAATGTCTGTGCGAGCTACCCTTAGCCTTGGCGGGGTCACGCCGCATAGTGCCCGTTCCGTGCGGGCGGCCAGTGGCTGATCCCACTTGTGCCCAGTCACTGATTTGTTCCTGTCCAGTGGCCTGGCCAGCAGCATCCCTCTCCGTGGGGAGGAAAGTCTGCTCCAGGTGGCTACCCGCTGCGCCCGTTGGATTGGTGAGTGGACCCCTCTTCTGTCCTAGGGGGCGCGGAGAGTGGGCACCTGGGCAGCTTCTGAGGTAGCCGGCCGCTGGGGGCTTATTAGTGGGGACGCATCTGGGGTTGCCATCTCCCCCCCCCCCTGTGGTATCGCACCCCGCACTGATCGTTTTGAGCACTGTATTCGGCGATTCGCCGCCATTTCGTGGTGCATCGCCGCTACCGCGCCATTTTGCCGAAGCTCGGCATGTTTTTGATGGCAGCGGCCATTTTTCTGTAGCCCATGCTTGTTTCAGCCTGTCCTCTGGCGGCCCCCAGTGGTTCTTTTTGGTATTATGGGGAAGTGTTAAAAGCGGCAGAGGCACTTCCGCTTTTGCTTGGACAGCATGGCTGACAGACACGACGGTGCAGGCTCTTGAAGTGGAGTGTTTTTCATTGTTCATTCCGGTCACAGCGCTGAGGCATTAAAAACAGCAAGTATAGCTGGCTATCCCTGGGTGCTGGTAGCGGTGGATACAATCCTTCCGGGTCTCCCTGGCTGATTGGTGGGGTAGAGGTGGTGGTCACACAGTTGGGGTGCTGGAAGTCTGGGATGTCAGAGGCCGGCAGTGCTATGGCAGGGGTACCTGCGGAGCAACAATCCACGCCGGGGTCCCTGGTTTCCTTGGAACAGCTGAGGGCGGTATTTAGTGAATTCTTTCCCCGGGCGGGTTCGGACCCGACGCCGGGGGGCCCCAAAAAGCGCCCGCCCCCTGTCATTCTTCAGGGGAGGACTCGGAACCGGAGAGCGCCTCGGTGGTCACGGGAACCCCCGTGGAGCTATCAGAGGGTGAAGATGATCAGGGGGCTTCATTTTCGCGCGACAAAACGATAGTGGATGCTCTGATCACTGACATTCGTGAGTCCATGCGGCTTGACCAAACAGGGGAGTCGCATGAGTCTGCATATGTTTGTGGGTCGCTTAAGCCCCCTAGGTCCCCCAGGGCCTACCCTTATGATCAGGTTTTTGAGCAGGCGGTGTTCAAGGAATGGCTGCGACCGCAAAATTCCTTTGCTTTGCCAAAACGCTTTGCTGTTCGTTACCCTTTTGAAGATAGTTTTACTAAAAGATGGGTTTCCCCAGCAGTGGAACCACTGGTGGCCCGTCTGAACAAAGCAATGACCATTCCCTTGGAGGGGTCTCCGTCTTTTAAAGAGGCGGCCGACCGCCGCATGGAGGCAGTATCTAAGGCACTGTTTTTGTTGGCTGGGTCAGCCATGCGTCCAGCTCTGGCGCCTGCTATCTCTTCTCGAGTGCGCTGCCACATTACAAACCGGTTTAACTTGTGAGTGTGCGCAGGCTGGGGTGCAGCGAGCACAACACTTGGAAGAGGGTCTCCGCTACCTATGCGATACGGCATTGGACCTGCTTCCCATGCGGTCAAAAATGTCTGTTTTTGCAGTTCTTATCAGGCGTGTGCTGTGGCCCCGCTCTTGGTCAGGCGACCAGGATCTCCCCTTTCAGGGAGGGCATCTGGCCCACAATTGGATGAAATCATTAAGGATTTCACGGGAGGGAAGAGTACTTTCCTTCCGGAGCCAAAACGCCAGGATTTTCGCCGTAGGCAGGGCCCTGTTTCTTCAGGCCAGAAGTAGTTTTTTCGTGCACCCGGTTCAGCGGGTAAGGGCTTCAAGTTCGGTAAGGCGGCCGCTGGGCCCAGTAAAAGGCCCTGGCAACGTAAGCCTGAAAAGACGAAAGATAAGTCGGCCTCCCCATGATGGGTTGCCCCCGCCCGATTCGTGGGTGGGGGGCCGGTTACTGGGGTTCGCAGACAGATGGACTGTCCGCATCACCGATCGGTGGGTGCTGGAGGTGGTGTCCTCCGGGTACAGGATAGAGTTCATCTCTCTACCCCCAGAAAGGTTCTTCCCGTCGAACTTAAGACTCCCTCAGGGGTGTCGGGAGGCGTTTCTAGGGGGGTGATTGTATCGGTACCCACGATGGAAAGGTTTCACTGGTTTTACCCAAACCTCTTTGTGGTGCCCAAAAAGGGCGGTGTCAGGCCAGTTCTGGACCTGAAAGCACTAAACTGCTTTGTAAAGACAAAAAAATTCAGGATGGAGTCCATCCGCTCGGTCGTGGCCGCCCTGCACCAAGGGGAACTCATGGCGTCCCTGGATGTCAAGGACGCGTATCTCCACGTTCCAGTTTGTTACAGACACCAGCGTTTTCTGCGCTTCGCAGTGGGAGATCTGCATTACCAGTTTGGTCTGGCCTCGACTCCCCGAGTGTTCACCAAGGTGGTGGCCCCGATGCTTGCGCTGCTGAGACAGAGAGGTATTGCGGTAGTAGCATACCTCGACGATTTACTCCTGAGAGCAGTCAGCCGCAGCTCTGGAGGAGAACATGATAATCACGGTGTCCACGTTAAAAGATTTCGGTTGGCTGATCAACCTGCAGAAGTTGACGTTGACTCCATCCTACTGTCTGGAATACCTGGGTCTGATTCTGGACACGGTGCAGGCAAGGGTGTTTTTACCGCCAAACAAACTCCTGACACTTCAGGCAGCAGTGCGAACCATGTTATTACACCAGTGGTCCTCCTTACGGTTCTGTATGCGAGTGTTGGGGCTCATGGTGTCGACTTTCGAATCGATACCTTACGCCCAGAGTCACACTCAGCTCCTGCAGAAGGCGATTTTGTCGCAATGGGACAAATCCCCCCTATCCCTAGACAGACTGATCAGGTTGGATCATCAGTCCCGGGGATCCTTGATTTGGTGGATTTGGGCTCCAGCCCTAAAATTGGGAAAATGTTTCCTCCCCCTCAATTGGTCGATAGTAACGACGGATGCCAGCCTATCAGGCTGGGGAGGGGTCCTGGGTCAGTTCTCTGCCCAGGGCCATTGGTCAGCTCAGGAAGCTTGCCTTCTGATAAACGCACTGGAACTGAGAGCGATCAGACTTTTTCTGTCCCGTTGGTCGACAAGGCTGCGAGGCCTCCCTGTCCGGGTTCAGTCGGACAATGCCACGGCTGTGGCATATGTGAACCATCAGGGTGGAACAAGAAGCTCGGCAGCAGCCGCGGAGGCGGCTCTGATCCTACGATGGGCAGAACTTCACGTGCCAGCACTCTCCGCAATCTACATTCCAGGCGTGGAAAACTGGCAGGCAAACTTTCTCAGCCGCCGGACTCTGGATCAGGAGGAATGGTCCCTACATCCAGAAGTGTTCCGCCAGATTTGCCTCAAGTGGGGCACGCCAGAGGTGGACCTCATGGCCTCCAGATTCAATCACAAGGTACAGACCTTTGTGTGCAGAACAAGAGATCCGTTGGCGGTCGCCTCGGACGCACTGGTGGCACCCTGGGGTCGGTATCGGCTACTGAACGTCTTTCCTCCTCTGAAGCTTCTGCCGCGGGTTCTGTGCAGGATAGAAGCAGGGGAATCCCGACAATTCTGGTAGCTCCGGATTCGCCTCGGCGTCCTTGGTACGCCGATGTGATACGGATGGTGGCAGATGTTCTGTGGCGTCCACTTCGCGAAGAACTACTGTCTTAGGGACCCATCTTGCACCCTGCTTTACCCTCGCTGGCTTTGACGGCTTGGCTATTGAGTCCCAGGTGTTGAGGGATAGGGGTGTCTCGGACTCCGTGATCCCTACTATGATTGAAGCGTGCAATTGTACTTCACGTAAGATTCATCATAGGGCCTGGAAGGCCTATATTACCTGGTGCGAGGCAGGGGGTTGGAACCCCCGCTCTTTTATATAGTGTCCACAGCAGTGACTTTTCTACAGCAGGGACTGGACAAGAACCTGGCGTTAAGTACGCTTAAAGGTCAGATTTCGGCCCTGGTGGTTCTTTTTCAACGGCCCTTGGCGTCACATTCATTGATCCGTACATTTGTACAGGGGGTACGTCATGTGGCTCCTCGGATACGGTCGCCTCTGGCACCGTGGGATTTGAATCTGGTGCTTTCTGTGCTGCAGAAACCACCATATGAAAAGATTAGGGACATTCCCTTGCAGTTGTTGTCGCAGAAAGTGGCTTTTCTGGTGGCTGTCATATCCGCTATGCGGGTGTCTGAGTTGGCAGCGTTATCCTGCAAGTCACCTTACTTGGTCCTTCATAAGGAAAAGGCGGTTTTGCGACTTTCCCCTTTGTTTCTTCCGAAGGTGGTTTCTTTTCATTTAAATGAGGATATTGTTCTTCCCTCATTGTGCCTGCACCCGTCGCATCCCAAAGAAGTTGAACTGCATTCTTTGGATGTCGTGAGGGCTTTGCGGGTGTATTTGATTTCTACAACTTCTTTTCGGAAGTCTGATTCTTTATTTGTGCTGACGGAAGGTTCGCGCAAAGGCATGGCGGCCTCGTCGGCTAACATTTCTCGTTGGATCAGGAAGACCGTGACTCATGCATATGAGATTCGGGGCAAGGTTCCCCCGTTTCCAGTCACGGCTCATTCCAACAGGGCAGTTAGTACTTCCTGGGTGTTTAGACACCAGGCCTCGGTGTCTCAGGTGTGCAAAGCGGCTACTTGGGCCTCAGTGCATACATTTACTAAGTTTTACAAGGTTGATGTTTCAGCATCTTCGGATGCTGCTTTTGGCCGCAAAGTATTACAAGCGGCAGTGTAGGCGCGACTGGCGCCTCCTGAGAGGGCTTTTTTGTTGGGTACAGCTGTTATAGTTTGCCCGCCCCTCTTGATTGACACAGCTTTGGGACGTGTCATAAGAAGGGCTGTGTCTGTCAGTGAACGTAAGAGAAAAAAGGATTTTATGGTAAGTTATAATCTAATCCCTTTTTGTGACGTAATGCGACTTGTGCTCACAATGCCGGTCCGCTTGTCGGACAAGTGTGAACCCAGCCTAAGTTGGATGTTTGTAACTAGGGGACCACCTGTACTTGTACTTCAAGTTCATCACCCAGGCCCTGCTGTAGTGCACCAATCCACTAAAACCATTTTTTCTCCTCTCGCCTTTCAGGACAGCACCATGGAGAAAGCGTAGCTCCACCTCTTACAGGAAACACTGCCGTGTCAACGCCCCTTTAAAAGCGGCTGCTTCCACCATGCCCTCAGTCTTAGTGTTTCCTCCGTCATGGTGGAAGCGCTGCTGGGGAACTAAGAGAGGGAGCTGCGCTCTTTGGTTAAGGAGGTAGTCTCTCTGAGGAAAGGTACCTTGGACCAGCCCAGCACCTCCTTGATCGAGCAGGGGGTGTTCCGGTGTCCTCTCCTCTTCTGGCTCATAGGAGTGATAGCCAGCCGGGAGGGTCTGCTCCTAGAGTCCAGGGCCGCGGTTGTGGTGTGTATACCGAGCAGGGGCTCGGTATATCGGACTGGATCCCGGAGCAGCGGGTGACGCGGCTTCCGGGGGGCGGGACTTCCGGCGGGGGCGTAGCGGCGAGTAGTTCCGGCCGCTGGAACGCAGGA
>BLSH010119234.1:220971-231154 GCA_018402905.1 Glandirana rugosa
GTTAAGAAATTTGTAATGTCCCAAAGGTCACAGACACATTTTCGACCACATAAATATAGATATATATATATATATATATATATGTATGTGTACAACGGAAACGTAACTAACACGTAAGACATATTATTTAACAAAAACCCGAAAGAACGTATATGAAATGAGGCCACACGGTCACTATGGAGACGTAAACATCAAGTACAGACACAGGTGTCTTATGGTTTTTTTCGTTGACACGGCAGTGTTTCCTGTAAGAGGTGGAGCTACGCTTTCTCCATGGTGCTGTCCTGAAAGGCTCTTAGAAATACCGTCACCGGTAAGTCTAACTAGGTTTTTTTGGTATTCTGTGGACACAGACATGAACTACAAATGCAGAGGTATCACTGGCACACCGGAGTAAAGTATATGCAAGAAAGCCCAAAAACAATTTATTATACAGAATGCACAATCAATGCAAAGGCAACATGTGTATGTATATATATATATATATATATATAGATATAAATACACCAGCTTTTACACAGACACTGGAAACCCTGTAATGTTTAAAGAATTGGTTTAGCATGTCATAGCATGATACCTACCTATATGGGTATATTGTGTCTGGAACTTAAGGGTTTGTCATTGGTCTGCCTGCCTATTTAAATCTTGTGTGCACTGTTGTTGTCATTACCTGTGCACAGAAGAAGTGCTCGGTGGCCCCTGAAATGTTGCTTTGTTCTATGGCAGAGGTTCTCAACTCCAGTCCTCAAGCCCTACTAACAGGCCAGATTTTAAGTGTTACCCTGGGGAGATGCAGACTAGAATACTGCAATCACTGAGCAACAAATGATATCACCTGTGATGTATTTCAGTTATCTTGCAAACCTAGCCTGTAAGGGACGGTTCACACTGTAGCGAGGCGGAGCGGCGCGATGCGGTGCTCCAGGCGATCTCAAAGCGGCTTGCGAGGAGACTTCTATCATAGAAGTCAATGCAAGCCGCCTGAGATCGCCCTGAAAATAGTGCTCCTATTAGAACGGTCCCATTTGCACAGCATTGAGGCGAATTGTCAGGCGACTCAAGTCGCCTGACAATTCGCCTAGATGTGAACGGGGCGCGAAGTCGCGCCGCTTCGCCCCGCTACAGTGGGAACCGGCCCTTAGTGGGTGGTGAGGACAGGAGTTGAGAACCACTGTTCTATGGTATTAATTAAATGCCTTGCTTATACTTTACCCCTTAATGGGCTTTCCATTTCACAGCGCCATCCGTCATGTTACTGCAGCACCCAGGAAATGTAGGTTTAGGATGTAAGGAGCATGCTGGATTACACGACTATACACAAAACTTGATGTGTTGCGGGAGAGGCATTTTAAAACATGCCCAATACTTTTAACTGTTTGGAACAACGTGTACTTTGTCTCATAGGGGATAGAAATGTAAAATAACATTTCCATGTTGGATCTTCTTGAACACATTTGTGAGAAAGGTAAAATTTAATTCTAAGGTGTTGTATGCTATCTGGTTTCCCCACTAAGTTTAGGTAACACTGATAGAACACCTACCAGGTACAATACATTGCCATTTCACAGGATTGGCTGACATTCAGTACACAGAAGCACATTGCGTACTCGAGTTGACCTTTGATGAAGAGTAGTTTTATGGTGCTGCTGCAAGTGGCAGTACTGGTACACATTGTGATCTAGGCCTGTGATCCCCAACCTTTTTAGCACTGGGGATGGGCTGCGATTTTTCGCGGGCAATTTGTTGGGGCAATGGCTTGTGTTGGCGCTTCAATTATCACGGCACCATGGTTGTTATGGTGTCAGGATGATTGAAGCGCATTATTTCTATTCTTACATTGTAATATAAAATGAAATAGTTAAACTCACCATAAGGCAAAATCAATGGGAGCCCCGAGTGTGTCACTTGCCACATCGCTTGCCACCAGATGCGGATTGTCACTTGCCACGTTGCCTGCCACCATATGTGGATTGTCACTTGCCATTGCCTGCCACCAGATGTGGATTGTCACTTGCCACGCTGCCTGCCACCAGATGTGGATTGTCACTTGCCATTGCCTGCCACCAGATGTGGATCGTCACTTGCCATTGCCTGCCACCAGATGAGGATGCCACTTGCCATTGTCTGCCACCAGATGAGGATGCCACTTGCTGTTGCCTGCCACATTTGAATATGCCACTTGCCATTGCCTGCCACCAGATGAGGATGTCACTTGCCCCACTGCCTGCCACTAGATGAGGATGTAATTTGCCATGCTGCCTGCCACCAGATGAGGATGTCACTTGTCACGCTGCCTGCCACCCGATAAGGATGTCACTTGCCACGCTACCTGCCACCAGATGAGGATGTCACTTGCCACGCTGCCTGCCACCAGATGAGGATGTCACTTGCTACGCTGTCTGCCACTAGAGGAAGAAGCCACTTGCCATGCTGCCTGCCACCAGATGAAGATGTCACTTGCCACGCTGACTGCCACCAGATGAGGATGCCACTTGCCACACTGCCTGCCAACAGATAAGGATGTCACTTGCCATGCTGCCTGCCACAAGATGAGGATATCACTTGCCACGCTGCCTGAAACCAGATGAGGATGTCACTTGCTACGCTGCCTGCCACTAGAGGAAGAAGCCACTTGCCATGCTGCCTGCCACTCTATTAGGATGCCATTGCCTGCCACTGCCATTAGATGAGGATGCCACTTGCCTGCCAGTGCCACCAGATAAGGATGTCCGTGTTAAGGGGCAGGAGAGCGGTAAAAGGGTACGGGCGTGAGAGATATTCTCCCTCTGCTCCCCGCCGCACCTCCAAACATTGAAGAGTCCCGCGCAGTGCAGGCAGCGAGAGATGTCCTCTGTCTGCTCCCTGATCCCCACTGAAGCCCTGCGCTGTGAGGGTGGAAGTCGGAGGAGCGGAGATGCAGAGAGATGTGCCATCTCTGCTCGCCAGCCCGCCCAGTTCTCTCATGCAGCCAGCCTGCCCGCGGGCTGACTGCAGGGAGCCCACGGCCCCAAGGTTGATGACCCCCGATCTAGGCAAATTACAGGAAAAAAGAACTACAAATAATACTCTCATTTACAATATAGATTAGAGATACTTTTTTATTAATGCATCATTTTTTTAAATAATGGTATAACAGACACCAATTACATTAAGTATAAGCTAAATTTGCTTTGTAATATCAGTGCAATTTACTTTATCTGCATACAAAGAACATTTCTAGTGAAGTACATATTGACTATTTATATAAATTATTAAGTATAAAAAATATCTGTTTTTTAACATCATTAATTTAATTCATAAAGTGCTTTTTATAAGAGAGATATTTATGTGAAGCCTACAAAAAAAGGCAGACACATTACAGTATAACGGAGAATGAGATATATTTTTTAATGCATCTATCTTTACTGGATAAGTACTACCACAAGAACAAACAAGTGGCCAGAGGGATTTTTAAAATGATTGCCTATCAAATGTTTAAGTCTGCTTATAAAAAAACCTGTTTGACTCATGCAGAGAGTATGTTAGGGAGATCTTGCTCTTGTAGCCTCCTTTCCTTTTCCCCTTCAGCCTCGGTTCACACTAGATGCAGTGCGAATTCAATGCGGATTCCCCACCGCATCATATTCACAACCCGTCCATGCGAACCGACTGTGGAGTGTACGTTAAAGCGGAGTTCCACACGTATTTTTGTTTATTAAAAGTCAGCAGCTACGTAAAGTGTAGCTGCTGACTTTTAATAAACACTCACCTGTCTCGCGGTCCAGCGATGGCTGTGCCCGAAGCCTCGCTCGTCTCCTCCCGGGCTTCACGGCCGGGCACGCACTGCGCATGCGCGAGTCGCGCTGGGAGTTCCTAGTGGCCAGGCAATCTTCTGGGACCTGTGACCCAGAAGATTTCCAGGAGGGAGGGGCCGCCTAGGAGGAGTCGCCTAGGTGGCCAGGAAGATGAAAGGAGGAAGTGTGACAGGAAGTACCTGTCAAAACAAGGCACACACACCGCCCCAAAAAAAAAATGACATGCCAAATGTGGCATGTAAGGGGGAGAGGAGTGCTTAAAGCGGAAGTTCCACTTTTGGGTGGAACTCCGCTTTAAGTTAACACCCTGCAACCAGTTTGCAAAACGCACCCATGCGATCCGATTCTGGTGTGGACAAAAAAGGGTCCTGCACGTGTTTGGTGCAAATGCGGTGCAATTTAAAGAGGAAGTAAACTCAGATGGGGTTTACTTCCTCTACATTCCCCTGCAAAGTAGATGCATAATGGGCTACTATGCATCACATAGTAGCCCATTATGTGTCACTTACTTGCAAGCGACGTCCAACGATGTCCCCTGTGCAGGCAGTGTCCATCTTCAGCCCCTCTTCCTTCCGGGGCCGCGACTCTGGCTCTGGGACTGGCCTGAGTCGCGTGGTGTCACTCCCGGGCTTGCGCACGGGAGCCGCCAGTCACAGCACGGAGAAACGGCACGGAGGCCGTTCCTTCACTGCGCATGTGTCGAAATAACGTCAGCGCGTCTAGGAAACTGTATATCTCCTGAACCGTGCAGGTTTGGGAGATATGCAGGGCACCTACAGGTAAGCCTTATTATAGGCTTACCTGTAGGTGAAAGTGGTTGTCACGAGTTGACAACCACTTTTAAGCTAGACAAATCCATGGTTCAAATCGCACCCAAGAGAGACTGTGTGTAATTTGCTTAGGAATGCAGTGCGATTCCTGTGCAAATTATATGCGGTGTCCTGCACCATGTGAATGCAGTCTCACTCTTGTTTGTTTAAAATGAGCAGTGCACGTTCATTTCAGTCAAATGCAATTCTCTATACACAATACAAATCTCATAGTCCAATATAGTACATACAGTGGGAGTTTGGAAAACAAACGTATCCTCCCTCTATTGGGAAGTCACAAATCACAGTAACAAAGAAAAGAAAAAGGAGATTGAAGGAGGCTGAGAGCAATAGAAGGTACTGTACTTTTGTGTTAAGGTAGAACTACAGGAAAAATTTTTTTTTTCATTTTGCATAGAGTAAGGAAGGGATAAAACCATTGTAAGGCTTATTTTTGGACTCTTTGTCCCATCGGGGTGATTTACCTTCACTTCCTGTGCCATAGCCAAAACAGGAAGTGAGAAGTTCCTTAAATTAAGAGAATCTCTTGGGGATCCCCATATCACCAGAATTAGTTTCCCCATTGAACTCTTTTACTTTCACGTTCAATGATAATTGTAAACAGGACAAATAGGATGAATCTCTGTAAGAAGGACACAGACAGTGATTAAAAAAAAATGACAGGTGTTCTAATCACTCTATCCAAAACTTAAAAAAAAATTGCCCTTAGTTATACTTTAAGAATACATACTTGAATCTTTTTTTTTTTTTAAACCAGAGTTTAGTGTCACTTTAACTGCAGCAGAGAAAAATAAGATCTCTTCCCTTGCCAGATAGCGCTGTGCTGTGTGATGGGCCTGTGTAAATCCCAGGGCTGGATGAACAGAAATACAAACCTTCCAGCAGGTTAAATAGCTCTTATATACAGGTATATTACCTGTTTTCCAGATGTTTGGCCTTACAATGGTTTAGATCAAAAGATAACACAAATGTCTGTAAAGATTCTCGTAAAGCCAGGTCACATTATGGCCCAAATATTTAGGCCTCATACACACAGGCGTATTTTAAAAAAAATGAGCAAAACGTCAGAGAAAAATCAGCGTTTTGCATCGGGGTTAGTGAGGGTCAGCGTCAATAGGCGTTTTTTTAAAAAAAACATTCCTCTGCTATTTTTTAACCTGAAAACGTTGGCGTCAAAAACGGCAGTTACGGCGTCAAAAACGGCAGTTAACGCCGGTACGGCATTAGTGAGCGTTTGTCGGTGTCAAAAACGCCAAAACGTTACAGCCACGGAACCCGCTGGTCCCACGTTCTAGTTACAGTTCACTAACGAAAATGCCCTCTACAGCTCAAAAAGTCTGCGTTTTTATGGTGCCATTGAATAACATGGAGAGCTGCAAAAAATGCCTGTGTGTGTGAGGGCTTAACCTCAGAAGAACCTTTAAAAAAAATGTTTAGGTCCCAGGGAACCCCTGCTAAGATTGATCCTTTGGGTTCATTGGGCAAATGTCCCTTACATTGGTACTGGTCAGTGGTAAGAATGCACCTCTTTCAGCAGTATTCTGAGGGCCAGTTCACACCACATGCAGGCCAGTGCATTTTTTTTTCTGCATCAGAAACGCATGGATAGTAGGTTATATGGTTTTCAATGGAATAGTTCACACCAGTACAATCACTTCCAGTTCCTGAAAAAAGTAGAACATCAAAACGCACCGGAACGCACCTAAATGCACCAAAAACACACTGGAACTCACATGTCCTTATTTTAGGGCTGGTTCACACCACATGCAGTCCAGTGTGTTTTTTTCCTGCATCAAAAATGCATAGATAGTAGGTTACATGGTTTTCAATGGCATAGTTCACACCAGCGCAGTCAGTTCCAGTTGCAGAAAAAAAAAACAGTAGGACATGCTGCATTTTTCTGCATTAAACTGTACTGGAATGAGCTAAAACGCATCAAAAACGTACTGGAACTCACATGTCCTTATTTTAGGTTAAGAAAAAAAAGGGGGAAAAAAATGCACTGAACTGTATCAAAAACGCACTGAAATGCACCAAAAACATGCATGCAGAAAATCATACTTGGACTGCGTTTCTATGGTGTGAATTGGCCCTTAGGTTAAGAAAAAAATGGTGGAAAATGCACTGGACTGCACCAAAAATGTGTCAAAAACGCGCATGCAGACGGATAAATAAAGGTAAAGGGGCTTGAAAGATCAAGCCCAATTGGGAGTTGGCCCTCTTACTCTCATCTCCCTGTTTACAGTATGTTCACATTGGGGTGAACAGGGTAATTATTGTTGCTCAAACATCATTCAGGGAGTGAGTATTCCAACTCCCAAGGAATTGATTACTACTACACAATTTATTATATAACCTAATTGGTTTTAACCTGTCTTGTAACTAATTTGCATATATGAAAGTGGTGTACAAAACCAATTTATGTATCAAATGCAATGGCAATGTATCTCCCTATTCTGTTTACCTCCCTGGATTATTTGTATCCTTATGTTATCCTCTTTCCTTTTTTTGGGTTTCCTTTAATTCATGTAATACTGAAAATTCAATAAAAATGTAAAGTTTAAAAAAAACACGCATGCAGAAAAGCATCCGGAACGCCTCTGAACTGCGTTTCTATGGTGTGAACTGACCCTGAATGTCATCTTTGGGTCACCATTAGATGAAAGGTCTGTTAGCCCCAGCTCCGGGAACCCCTAGTTACCTTTAAATGGCACCTTTGTTGACAATGGCTGGTATAGCTAAAATTATATTCAGTCTGAAGGCAGGTATAACCGCTCCAGGTGAGAATGTCAAAACACCTTTCTCCTATGGTGCAAGTCTGGACCATGAACCACTTAGCAATTCAATCCAAAAATAATTTGTATATAATTTATTGCAGCTGAGTCATTACACACGGGACGTAATTTCTTGTTCCATTGTGTTTGAAGCTCTGACAGCTTTTATTACTTCATTGCCTACCTCTCTCCTTCCTTTATCTAATTGCAGTGGACTTGCCTATGGCTGGATTAATATCCAGTCGTTTACATTGTTCCACTGTAATTGGCTTTCAGACGGTTTATATACATTACATCAGTAAGGCCACTTTCACACTGGGGACAGTAGCGGTAAATCGCCGCTAGTTCCAGGGGCGATTTACCGCTGCTATGGCGGCAAGAGCGTGGCGCTTTTAACCCCCCACAAGGGGTTAAAAAGGGATTAAAAGTGCCGGCACCCCGTGCTTCCGAGGTGGTGTGCAGCCGCTTCGAAAGCACTGCCCCATTGTTTTCAATGAGCAGGAGCGGTGGAGGAGTGGTATATTACCGCTCACCACCCCAAAGATGCTGCTTGCAGGACTTTATGTAATGTCCTGCAAGCGCACTACCCCAGTGTGATAGCACTCAGGGCTTTCACATTGGGATGGATGGGGGGGGGGGTTTGAGGCGCTGTACTGGTGCTATTTTTAGCTAAATATACTGGTGCTATTTTTAGCTAAATAGCGCCTGTAAAGCACCTCAGTGTGAAAGGGGTCTAAGGGTTTTGTGTGTGTGTGTGTGTGTGTGTGTGTGTGTGTGTGTGTATATGTATGTATGTGTGTGTGTATATATATATATATATATATATATATATATAATCAGTACAATCATCATTTAATATTATAATATGTTATTAAACATTTTACAAATTTCCATCTATTTGCTATTTTGAGTGCTCAAGTGAAGTGATATGGCCATTTACTAGATGGGTTTCACGTTCTTAATAATTTTTATATAGGGAATTTATTATTTTTTTTGTATAAGAAAAAAAAAATTGTATAATTTTTTTTGGATTATTTTGCGCATTATAGAAAATTAAACATCAACATATTTTTGTTTTTTAACAATTGGTTTTCTTCCCCTTTTGGCAAATTAGGAGTGTCCCCTTCTTTTTTCATTTCTTTTGTATTTTTCCCTGTTTTTTTGATTATAGTGTGATCGGGTGTTGGTCTTATATGAGTCCAAAAATGACACTTGGGATATTCCTTTTTCACATTGGCACATAGGGGTTAATTTAGCACAATATCAATTTTCTGGTCTCACTTCACCTGTGCAACATCTTTATATATAGTTTCACTACCGGCCTTTTGTTAGATTATGATTAAGCGAATATCAATTTGTGAAACGCGTTAATCTATCTGCTGTATTCTCATCATCTATATGTTTATGGACACAAGATTGTACATATTGCATATGGCTATGTTTCTACAGTAAAAATCTTTTTCACCTTTACACCTGGAGTGCGGTCCACACCCTCTTTTTGGATTGTAGCTAAAAGTAGTTAACTAGGCTTTCACCAAGAGCACCGTCACCAGAATCACCCAATAATCAAGCCCCTTACCGGAACCCACCGACCCCCTATTATGGAGGGTCAGTACTCGCTTCCAACAATGGCCCTGCTGTTTAGTCACCGTAGGGTCTCACCATGCAGCTTCTCACATAAGTCGATACACTGCTCGGCTCCACTCAAGGTAGTGATAACTTTTTCCCAAAAGCAACTTCCACTCGTTGCAATCATGAAAAAATAAAGGGATCCAATAGTGCAGACAATCCAGCAATTTTTAATAAAATTAGGAATAAAAATATTGCACTCACATGACATCAAATATAGCAGCACATTGGAACGTTTCCAACCAAAGAGATGGCGGCCGCGGCTTCCTGGTCACAAACGGCAAGCGTCACACAGGCTCCACCCGACGCGTTTCGTCATCAGTAGACGTCGTCAAGGGGCGTGGTCAGCCTGCGACGCCTCGGACATTTATATGACCAGGATGCGGAAATGAGATGCGTTCCACACGCCATCTCAACAAGCCAGAAACACCGGAAGTGGACTACCAAGCGATACCGCATAGCAGAATTAGCAACACTCCCAGGAATTTCAGAAATTTAAATGTATATTGTGTAGCCAAGACCCAGGAAGCCTAGGTCAACGCCATTCAATGGTTGACATTAATATGAAATATAATAAGCACATATAAGAAATAAATTAAAATAAAATAAAATAAACAGAACGCTTGAGCGGCGCCATCTAGTGATTGAATAACAAACCACAACAAATTTATAATAAAAAATATTATAAAATTGCAAGAACGCATACAAAAGAGCATATAATATAGTAGACCTGAAAGAAACCTAAACATCTATGCGTTATTGATGAACGCATTGACGTCTAGCTCAATGTTGAGTCCATGAGGCGAGAAAGAGCGTAACGTATAAATCCAGTAAGTTTCCAATCTGGAAATCTCTCTTTTTGTGTTGTTCCCCCTCCAGGTGGATACATAATTATCTATGGCCAAAATCTTAGTACCCGATGGGTTTCTCCCATGGTGTTTCGCATAGTGTTTAGATACACTATGGTTGGGGAAACCCTTACGGATATTGGCCAAATGTTCTTTTACTCTCACCTGGAAGGTACGCGTGGTGCGACCCACATAATACAGACCACATGGACAAATTAAAAGATACACCACATTCTTAGTATTGCAAGAAATAAATGACTTAATGGGGTGCATCTTTCCATTGTGCGGGGAGAGAAAGCTAGTACACT
>BLSH010119234.1:235940-248758 GCA_018402905.1 Glandirana rugosa
CTGCGAAAAACCTACTGTACCTGTAAGAGTTCAAAGGTCCGTCTTTCTTACCGTTTACATTATATTTTCACGTACGTCCCGTGACCTGTTTCGTTATCCCTGTTTCCCCAACACTTTAATAAAGTATGTCATTACATTAGAATGTCTAATGTCATATGACGTACACAACTACACAAAAGGTGAAAACCTTAAACGGCGGTCTGAGGCGGGGGTACTCTGCACTGCGAGCGTCCCTCGCCTCGGGCAGTGTGTCATGTAGCCCGCAATCTGTGTCACCCTCCTGTAGCGACCTAGGTCCCCTGTTCTATTCATTGAAACGGACCTAGGACGCTATGTTGGGGCTCACACCGAGCCCCGAATGGCGAAAACCGTTACTTTTAATTGGGTTTTGTTAACCCCCCCCCCCCCCCAGCGGTTATCCCGAGTGTGGCTCTGGGTTAATTTTCATTGCCAAAAGCGGTAAGCCCCGAGCCACACTCGGGGTTGTATCGCAGGATCCAGGCAAAGTTACTTATCTTGTCCCCTGGATCCAGCGATGTCCTCCCACTGTGTCTAACGCCCGATGTACTGTGTGACGGGCTCCGCTCCCTGCGAGCGTCACGTCTCATGGGGGCGGAGTCTGGCGGCAAATTCCAAAAGTGGAAAACACATCAACACATGCAGTATACTGTAATCTGTAAGATTACATTACTGTATGAAATAATTTCACAACCCCTTTGTCCCTATTGCTTTGTCCAGTGCCCTGCATGCACTTTTATATTACATTTGCCATTCTTTCTGCCTGGAAACTTGAGAATGTCCATGTCATCCAAAAAGCGTCCCTTTACGGCAAAATCTGATCAGCTAGAAAACAGCGATAGTAAATAAGAATCATTTGCGGAATTGAGTGATACTGATTCGTGGGGAAATTTATCATCAGACACTGAAAGTGACAACAGCGACGATTCTGCAACTGAGCAAATTTCAGTGTTTTGATTTGATTACATTATTGAATAAATATTATTATATTATTATTTATGATAATTATTTATAGTGATTTATTATATTATAATTTATTATTTTGTTATTTCAAACTTTATCATACCTGAGATGTCTACTATTTTTTGGACAGATTTAAGTGAGTTATTCCTAAGAATTACAGGCCTACACTTTAAAACGACAAATTTCAATGCAAAACAATGTACGGCTTTGAGACGCAAAAATCTGACATAATCATACTACCAGGGGGGTTAAGGCACAAGAATAAGTCACTAGCAGCCCCTCTATGATACTCAGGCATTACACACTGTACATGTCTTTTTTTTTTTTTTTACAAATAAGGCTTGTAAATACCTATTTAGAGCTATCTTCAGGCCGGACACATGAATCACAGCCGCTTTTCAGCTCCGATACATGGCTTCTACAGGAGGGGCGGAGATCTCCCTCTGACGTCAGCCATGGAGATCACATGGCCGCTCAGTGCCTCCTGCAGAAGACTTGTCTCTGAGCTGTAAAGCGGCCGGGAGTCACATGACCGGCCTGAAGATAGTTCTAAATAGGTATTTACAAGCCTTGTTTTTAGAAAAGACATATACAGTGTGTAAAGCCTGAGTATCATAGAGGGGCTGCCAGTGACCATTTTTGGATTTGTGCTAACAGCGGCGGGGGGCAGAGACGGAGACACACAACAAAGAGCGGAGGGATGAGGGGGAGAGATGAGAGCAAAGCAGGGCTGCTGATCTTGCAAGGAAGTACTCAGACAATGATGGTCATGGCAGCCATGGTTATCATGGTCAGTGCAGAGAGCGGATACAGGAAGTGTCAGGATCAGCCAGGTTTTTTACAGTTTAGAGGGGGGCAAATTACACAGCGCGAGCACTGTGCTGTTTAATCTGCTTTAAGGGGCCAGGATATTTTTTTTTTTTTTGGGGGGGTGTTAACAAAACACTTTAAACATGTATAAATATCTCTAATGGATAGCTCTTCCCAAGTAAGACTTGTAATAACGTAACTTGTCACGAACTAGTATCTCAAATGCATGAGTAGAGGCTAGCCTTGCCTCTCTTTTTTTTTTTAAAAGGGTAAATTTTAATTGCTTTTTTCCACACATACATTAAATGGGTAAGACCAACAGCATGGGTATTGTTACAGGCATTACAGAGTCATTGCATTCTCGTACATATACATACATTGTCTATTATGTCTGCTGTCTTATAGAATACTCAATAAAGCATATTTTATAATACCTTGGTGCGTTTGTGTTTACATGTTTGACAGATCATATATTATGCAGTACCAGAGAAACCTAATAAAGAAACAAAAAAAAAAAAAAAAAAAAAAAAAAAAAAAAAGAGAAAACATTAGGACATAAGAGGTAGAGCAAAACCTCTGATAGCTTATACCTCCATATGCTGCCCCCTAGATATGTGGGTCAGATAGGCTTCACACTCCCAGCTCCCCCGATACTGAATCGATCCAGCCTCCCCAGATCTTCCCAAATTTTTTTGGGCAGCCCCTTGCTATATATGTCAGCTTTATCAATGGCAAGGCTTTTTTTTTATCAGATCTAACCATAATTGAACCGATGGGGGAGAGTCATCCTTCCACTTAACGCCGATAGCTTTTTTGGCATAGAAGAATACCATTCTTAAAAGAGTTTTATTGGAATGATTGATTTCCTCCTCCCCAAAGTGACCCAACAAGCATCTGGCCAGGGAATATATGTGTGGTAGCACCATTTTGTCTTCGATTAGCTCCAGAGTTGCCCCACCTTAGGGCACTGCCAGATCATGTGGAAGAAGTCGTCCTCTGCCAAACGGCAACGTTGGCAGTCAGGCGACTCCCCCCTACCCATTTTATAAAGTCGTGAGGGGATATAGTAGACTCTGAAGATAGTAAAATTGAGTTAGCTTGTCTCTAGCAGATATTACAGTGGGCAGCGTATTTTCAAGTATCTCCTGCCACGACTCCTCATCCAAATCTGGGATGTCTCTCTTCCATTGAGTTGCTATTTTTTCCACCCTAGTGGAGGAAGAGGTCATTAGCAGGAGATAATATCTGGAGATGAGTTTTGTATGGTCCTCCTCGAACATCAGCCTCTCCAGTGTGGTAGGGGTGAGTGTCACCCCTCGCAGGCGGAACTGTACCACCACCGCATGCTGCAACTGGAGATATCGATAAAAGAACTGGTTCGGGACTCCATATTCTAGGTGAATATCTTTAAACGATTTAAGCACCCCATCGGTAAACAACTGATGGGTATAATTAATACCATAGGTCGGCCAATACTTAGCATCTGGAATTTTGTATATTTCCCTCAACTGGGCGTTGCAACATAGAGGGGTGTTAGGAGACGTATTAAGTGAGGAACCTCCCGTCTTATTATTGCAGATGTGGAAGATCCTATAGGCCAGTTTAATCAAGTCTGCCCCCCCTGGGGGGTATAGGTCATTTCTAGACAAGACATTAATCAGGGCCTCATAAGACCCTATCACCGCCGCCTGAGTGGCTACCGACGCTATTTCGGCATCAGGAAAAACCACCAGTGAATGTGAGTCAGCTGCGAGGTGAGGTAATAGGTACGGAGGTTTGGGAGAGCCAGCCCTCCAGCTTGCTTAAGTAATTGTAGCGTCTCGAGGGAGATCCTGGGTGATCTAGCCGTCCATAGAAATAACCAAATTATGGAATTGATTTTTACGTTTTTTGGAGAGATATACAGGGGCATGCCAGAACACGTATAGGAAGCGTGGCAGGTAGATCACGTTAAGGATAGCTATGCTGCCCAGGATGTTAAGGGGGAGCCTTGCCCATGTTTGCAGATCATGTTTCATTTTGGTAATCAAGGGGGTCAGGTTATTTTCTACATATTTGTCCAGGGGCAGCTGGACCTCTATACCCAAATATCTAAATTTAGACACTAACTGTAAGGGGATGTCCGAAGGCAATGATGGAGTATACTGGGGGTCAAATGGGAAGATTGTGGACTTGCCCCAGTTCACCTTGAACCTGGAGCAAGAACCAAACTCTGTAATGAGGCCCATTGCCCTAACCAAGGACCTCCCTGCATTGGACAAGTACAAGTGTCGTCCGCATACAGGGAGGTCTTCTCCTCCAACGTATTTATCCGGCAACCCCCCACCCCTCCTCCATTCTCAGCCTCAGCTTGTAAACAGTCGTCTAAGATTAATGGCAGTAGAGCGCATTGGTATGAAGCCAGTCTGATCCTGATGAATAAGAGAGGATATTATTTTGTTCAGCCTTTTAGCTAACAGTTTGGCCAGGATTTTACCTTCCACATTAATTAAAGATATTGGTCTATATGATTCACATAGGTGGTGATCCTTATGATGTTTGGGGATCAGTACAATTAGGGCCTCCCTAAGGGATTCGGGGAGTGACCCTCTGTCAAAGGCCTTCCTATACACCTCTAAAAGTTTTTTGGCAAAGAATTCATGATACGTGCAATACCATTCCATAGAATAGCCGTCAGGACCTGGCGTCTTATTAGGTGTGAGTGAGCGCATTGCTGCCTCTATCTCCTGTGCCGTAATGGGGAGATACAGCTCTCCCGACACCTCCCAGAGCAACACACGCAGGGCAAGTAGGTTAGAAATTCCTCCTCCCCACAGCCCACTTGTGAGGTGTAAAGGGAAGAGTAAAACTGCACAAAAGCCCTTGCTATGTCATCCGGGGATTTACAAAGAATTCCATTGTCATCATAGACGCAGGGAATAGATGCAGAGTAGTGTTATGAGTGAGCTAAATAGGCCAACAACTTACTATTCTTATCACCATATTCAAAAATTCTTTGAGATTGATATAATACTTTATTTTCAGTTTTTTCTATCAAGGTTAAATCGAGTTGTTGTGCAAGTGCACGCCAGGTTCTAAAGTTATCTGAGGATGGATTTCTAATGTACTCCACTTCTGTGGCCATGGCAGCCTACTCCGCCTCTCTGATTTTGCAGTCCCTGTCTGCTCTCAGACGCTTAACTGTATTAACAATAGAACGTCTAAGAGTAGCCTTAAAGGCATCCCATGTGGTGTGCAAGGGAACCTCCTCCCTGTTCTCCTCCCAGAATAGTTTGATGGCGAAAGCCGTTTCGCCAGCAAAGCATTCTTCTTGTAGCCACAAAGGGCTCAATCGTCACACCATGTGCCCAAGCGACTGACCCAGGGTAAAAGTCAACATTAGGGGCGAGTGGTCTGAGACCGCTCTAGGAAGGTATCGAATATCAACCACTCTATGCAGCACCCCCCTAGATATACAACACATAGTAATTCTTGATAGAGTGCCGTATGTGGAAGAGAAGCACGAATATTCCCTAGCTTCTGGATGCTTCCACCTCCAAGCCTCCACCAGATTGTACTGAGGCAGCAGGGTTGACAGGGGGGCACTGCATTTGACAGTGGTGTTGAAGCGATCTGAATCGGGAGAGAGTACCGTATTCAGATCACCTGCTAATATAATAGGTCCCTCTGCCACTTCCAGGATTTTAACCATCAGTTGCACTGCAAAGGGGGGTGGTATGTAGAGTGACACCAGGGTATACGGCATATTGTCTATCAGTATAACTGCTGCTGCATATCTACCATACGGGTCAGTGATAATATCCCTGGGGATGCATGGGAGAGATTTAGCTATGAGAATTGATACCCCTCCCCTTGCATAGTTGGAGTACATGGAGTGATATGCATGACCAATACATGCCCTCTTAAGGGCCAACGTCTTAGACCCCGTCAGATGTGTCTCCTGCAACAGAATTACCTGGGGCTTATACCTTTGAATGTATTTAAATACCAGAGCTCTTTTGATCTTAGTATTAAGCCCCCTGACATTCCAGAAAAAAACATTAAGAGTCCGTACGTTAGTCCCCATTACATTCATTAAGGAAGAAATATATTCTACCAGCAACAGGTGGCGGCAGCATGGTTGCAGAACAGGAAACAGACAATGTTGCAGGTTGCGGTAAGAGCCATTGGCGCCCAGATGTACCCAGTAGCAGCCAGTCAAGGAAGTTAGAGATCCAATTGAGTAAGCAGTGCTTCATGGTGGAAAAGACAGGCATCAACAGGTCAGCCGACCAAGGAGTTGCACCCAAACAGTAAATAACCCTGTTGGTGCGAACATCAGCACCTTTGGAAACATACCCCATTCCCCCTACCCGCAAACCCCAACATTTTGCAGGTTTCTGTCCCTGTAACAAAGAACCAAATCAGAACCAGTCACACCCCAACAAGGGGAGCCCTCCTTTGATCTAGGCAAAGAGGGAAGGAGGAGGTTAAAGGTGAGGCCCTTAAGGGAACCCCCTCATACCGCACCACATCTCAGCATATACATACCGAACAGCCTTAAGTCAAACGAACAGGGATTAACAGGAGAAAGCTCAAGAGGCATATATATTGAGGCCCCTCATTGTGGCTGAGGTCCTGCAGCCTAAGATGTCAAGCGAAGGAGAGATACACATACTTTAAGCGCTGCCTAGGGATTCCAGCCACGCATCTGCCTCTCTGGGGGAGATGAAGATGTGGGTCTTTCCTTTGTGGACAACTCGGAGCTTCGCTTGATAGAGCATGCCATATGGTAGGTTGTGTTCTCTCAGTCTTTGCTTGATGCTTAGGAATGCTGCCCTCTCTTTCTGTGTAGCTGCCGAGAAGTCAGGAAAAATGGCTATGCGCTTACCATTTCTGGTTTCTGGTGCATCTCAGGATAAGCTCTTTATCTTTAAAATAAAGAAACCGGGCCAGCAGGGGTCTGGGGTGGCGACCTGGTGGGGGGGCCTGCAATGGAACCTGGTGCGCTCTTTCAATGGCAAACATGCTGGAAAATCCCTCCCCACCAAAGGCCTGCATCAGCCATGACAGTAGGAATTCCTCTGGCTGCTTACCTTCCGAGCCCTCCGGGAAGCCCAGGAATCTCAGATTATTCCTGCGGAGGTGGTCTTCAATGTCCCCCAGTTTAGCCTCCTGGGACCTGTGGTCCGCCACCATGTCCCTAACTGTTGTTATCATTAGGGGGTTCAGGTCGTCCTCTATGCCGCTGATCCGTTGCTCAGCGTTAGACACCCTGTGCCGGACCTTGTGCACATCCTCCTTCAAAAGCGCAAAGTCCATGCGGATGGTGTCAATCTGTGTGGTTAGTGAGGCATGTGAGGACCGCCATGATGTCTGCCAGGGATGGTTCACCGACCTGTGGATCCGGTGTGGCCTCTGCCGGGGCCACTGTCGGTGGAGGAGCCGGGCTCGCCAGTGGATCCGTGGCCTCCATCCACTCTGTTTCTCCCTCAGCCCAGGGCTGGGGAACCGCGTTCTGCAGCTGCAGCTGTGAGGCCCGCATGGCGCGGGCACCATCTTGGCCGGCCCCATGCTGATTTTTACCATCGCCAAGTGCAGGGAGGCTTCAGCAGTCTAAAAAGTTGGCGATTCGGCTGTACAGGATCAGTCAGGATGTCTGTTCGGTACGGAGCTCCGGCTTTCTGCTGCTCACATCCCGGAAGTCAGGCCACGTCCCCCAGCCTTGTCTCTCTTTAATGAAACAGAATCAATGCCTAACCAATCTCATAGACAAATGATTATATTATTATCTACTGTATTATCAATTAACAGGGGTATGACAACTGCTGCATCTATGAACTGATCTTTATACTTGCTAGGATCCCACACTGAAGTGCAGAGAAATGTCTATAAAGAACTGGATGCAGTATTTGGTATGTTCCATCCATACAGTGTTTTATTTCTGTAGACTCTTGCTAGAACTCCACATTTAGAATAATGTATACATCCGGAAAATGTGACAACTGTCCTTTCCAAACACAGAATTCATGTGTTTTGATATTATGTGGAAGCAGAGATATATGTACATACTACTTTGGTCCGACTTTCATGCGACTTGAGAGCCATAGACCTCAGGATTACACAGGCATTGCTTCAAGTCGCATCAAAATTGTGGTAAAAACATGCGACTTTCAAGTCGCACAAGTGTGAAAGGGGCCTTAGTGAGTACTTCTCCTTTACCGAGATAATCCATCCACCTCACTGGTGCGGCATGTCAAGATGCTGATTAGACAGTATGATTATTGCACAGGTGTGCCTTAGGCTGGCCACAATAAAAGGCCACTCTAAAATGTGCAGTTTTACTGTATTGGGGGGTCCAGGGGGCCTGGAAACCAGTCAGTATCTGCTGTGACCACCATTTGCCTCACGAAGTGCAGCACATCTCCTTTGCATAGAGTTGATCAGGTTATTGATTGTGGCCTGTGGAATGTTGGTCCATTCCTCTTCAATGGCTGTGCGAAGTTGCTGGATATTAGCAGGAACTGGAACATGCTGTCGTATACACCAATCCAGAGCATCCCAAACATGCTCAATGGGTGACATGTCCGGTGAGTATGCTGGCCATGCAAGAACTGGGATGTTTTCAGCTGCCAGGAATTGTGTACAGATCCTTGCAACATGGGGCTGTCCATTATCATGCTGTAACATGAGGTGATGGTCGTGGATGAATGACAACAATGGGCCTCAGGATCTCATCACGGTATCTCTGTGCATTCAAAATGCCATCAATAAAATGCACCTGTGTTGGTTGTCCATAGCATATGCCTGCCCATACCATAACCCCCCTGCCACCATGGGCCATAATGTTGACATCAGCAAACCACTCATCCACACAACGCCGTACATGCTGTCCTCAATCTGCCCTGTACAGTGAAAAATGGGATTTATCCGTGAAGAGAACACCTTTCCAAAGTGCCAGACGCCATCAAATGTGAGCATTTGCCCACTCAAGTTGGTTCTGACAACGAACTGTAGTCGGGTCAAGACCCCGATGAGGACGACAAGCATGCAGATGAGCTTCCCTGAGACGGTTTCTGACAGTTTGTGTAGAAATTCTTTGGTGATGCAAACCGATTGTTGCAGCAGCTGTCTGGGTGGCTGGTCTCAGACAATCTTGGAGGTGAAGATGCTGGATGTGGAGGTCCAGGGCTGGTGTGATTACACGTGGTCTGCGGTTGTGAGGCCGGTTCAATGTACTGCCAAATTATCTGAAACGCCAAAAAGATGGCTTATGGTAGAGAAATGAACATTCAATTCAAGGGCAACAGCTCTGGTGGACGTTCCTGCAGTCAGCATGCCAATTGCACGCTCCCTCAAAACTTGCGACATCTGTGATATTGTTCTTGTTCCACATAGCACCGGACCTTGCCGGAAAGACGGGCTCCCACGCGCATGCGCGGGAGTGACGTCTCGTGGCTCCGGCCAGTCACAGCGCCAGAGCCACGTACCGGGAGACAAGATCCAAGGGAAGATGTCCGCTCCCTCAGAGGGGACCGAGCAGCCCGGTCGGATCTTTGTTTCAAGGTGAGTAATTCATAATGAGCTAGTATGCTTTGCATACTAGCTCATTATGCTATTGTCTTAGACAACCGCTTTAAGGAGCTGCTGGAAATTGCCCGGATTCTTTTTCACAGTAGTTTCCCCGCAGCCAGGCACATGATCACAGTCATTATTTGGCTCAATAACATTTCTAGGGTGGTTTTATTTTTTTGTTTTTATTTTTTGAGTAACTGGGATAGGGTTGAGGTAATAGATTGGGATGCTCAAAAACAAAAACTATGTAAGGGCACTTTCACACTGGGGGCGGTAGGGCGTTAGTGGTAAATCCCCGCTAGTTTCAGCTGGGATTTACTGCTGTTATAGCGGCGCTACAGCGGCAGGAGCGGTGCACTTTTAACTCCCCACAAGGGGTTCAAACGGGGTTAAAAGTGCCACCACTCTGCGCTTCCGAGGCGGTGTGCAGCCGCTTCGGAAGTGCTGCCCCATTGTTTTAAATGGACAGGGGCGGTGGAGGAGTGGTATATTAGCGCTCACCGCATCACTCCAAAGATGCTGATGCAGGACTTTTTGTAACGTCCTGCAAGCGCACCGCCCCAGTGTGAAAGCACTCTGGCTTTTACATTGGGGTAGATTGGGCTGGATTTTTGAGGCGCTTTACAGGCGCTATTTTTAGCTAAATAGCGCCTCAGTGTGAAAGGGGTCTATGGGTTGGGGACAGTAAACTTCCTTCTGTAGAGCTGAAGCAGGGAAGTCCTTGCCCAAGCAAATTGTGGATCCGAGTCCCTTCACAAAGAACTAGATAGACTGAGCTCTTCAGGACACCAGCCGACACCCTCTTTAAACAGAAACACAGCTGTCTCTCTAGCACCAGAGGGGTGGCAGCAGCCCAAAAAATTTCTCACAGCAGTCTGTGCTCACAAATGTCCAAGGAAAGTTAATTGCCTCTTTCCAACATCCTTGTAACACCTGTCTCCTGTGATACCAGACTAGATCTTCAGGTGACAGCACCTCAGTCAGCTCTCTGTAGCTTCAGCATCCAGGCTCTCAGGTCACCCACCTGAAGCCTCATGAACAGCAAGCACATGGCAGATGGCAACAAGCCCTCCAGGTTGTGTTCTTCTCCTGAAGGAAAAGATTCAGCAGCTCTGTGCCGCTGAGTATTATTTTTTTTCTATATTCAAAGCAAACTGACCTATCCATCCATGTCTCCATGCTTTGATTTTGAGAAATCACTGTGAAAAAGACATCCCAGGTAAAAAAAGATCCTATTTACTAATGCTAGGAACATAAAGATTAGGGCTACTTTCACACTGGGGCATTTTTCTGGTGCTTTTGGGCTCAAAATTGTGCCCTTCTAGCGCTTGAAAAACAGCACCCCCCATCCACCCCAGTGTGAAAGCCGGAATGCTTTCACACTGGGGCGGTATGCTTGCAGGAGGTTACAAAAAGTTCTGCAAGCAGCATCTTTGGGAGCGTCCCTGCCATTGAAATCAATGACAAGAGTGTCCGAAGCGGTTGCACACTGCCTCGGATGCGCAACGTGGCCGCACTTTTAACCAATTTTTAATCCCTTGTGAGAGGTTAAAAGCGTTGCACTCCGGTCTGCATAGCGGCGCTATAACAGCAGAAAATCACTGCTGAATGTAGCGCTTTACCGCTCCCGCCCACCCTTCCCAGTGTGAAAGTAGCCTTACTCAAGATCTGAGCTTCAAAACAAACTTGTTGACATCTTGCACAACAGTATTTGTCTTTGAGCAGTTGTTAATGGAGTGCCTACAAAGAGCAAGATGTCCACTGAATCACATTATCACTCAGTGAAGACATGTTTACCTCTAGCTTGATAAGGATAGTTTTTAATTTAGAACCCTGCTACAAATTACAATAATGCTGTAGGTTTTGCTCTTATTGTGGCATTACACTTAAGCCTGCATTCACATAGGGGCGACCCAACTTCGGTGCGACTTTGCTAGGCGATTTCAGCGTGACTTTAAGCGCGACTTCAGTGCGCCTTCCAGGCGACCTTATAACACGACTTTTGCCAGGCGACTTTGCCTTGACCAATCAGAGAAGGGAGGGAGGGGGTTGCTTAAAAATAAATTCGATTCTTTTCACTGTAAAGTTGCTTCCATGTAGATGGGGATCTGACTTGGATGCGACTTCTATTGAATCCTATGGGCACAAGTCGGATAGAAGTCGCATAGAAGTAGTGCAGGAACTTTTTTAGAAGTCGCCTTGAAGTTGGAGTGACTTCAGCCGTGTATATTAAGACGGCTCCCATTCATTTCAATGGTATTTCAAATGTCGGGCGACTTGAGGCAACTCAAGTCGGATCGCAAGTCGCCCCTGTGTGAACGGGCACTTACAGAGAAAGCATCACACAGTCCTTTCTTAACTAAAGCCTCGTACACATGGTTAGATTTTCAGACTACAGAACGTAGGTTTTTTGTTGGATGCTTGCCTCATGTCCAAAGTGAAGAGCGTACTAACAATATGGAAATTTTCATATGACCGAATTCAACGTCAGAAGTGACGTAATGTGTTGAATATACATGTTTTTGTATGTTTTTTATTTTTTAGTTTCTGAGCATGCGTAGTCTTGTACGATTTTTTTTCATACGAAAAGCGAACTGATGATATGAAAATTGGACATTGAGTTGTAGGAAAAAAAAGCCTGCACATCCAGCTGTTGACTGATGAAAAATGAAAAGCGGCTGTTGAAAGGAGCATATAACGGTAAGGGCGTGGAATGACAATTCCCATCTGAAATTTGCATCGTGTGTATGGGCCTTAACTCTGCACACTCACAGCAATTTTAGTCCACTCACAGCCCCACATATTGTTATAGATACGTTTCAAAGCTTTACCCTGCTCACATATTCCTTTAGTTGAACTATGGCCTTTTGTTAAACTATGTACTTAAAACAGCAATGCAAAGCTCAGAACCTTGCTAACATGGTTCGTTAAATACCAGCTTCAGGTAATAGCAATCTCAGCTGCAGGTAATTATATGTAAGTACACCCTTCCCCCCACACACATCTTTAAACATCACTCTCCTTTACAAACTAGCAATGCAGACATACCAGCTATTTTGAGAGATAGAGATCCCACCCTTAATTTGGGGTTTCAATTTGATAAAGTGACACATGTGCAAACGTTAGCTCATGAGATCAAATCCCGGGAGAGTCGTTCTAGGTGGGACCCGAGAATTCATTGTGAAATTAATTGGAGTTTTAAGAAGTCACATGGCAGCTCAACTTCTCAATTTTCTTGTAACTCAAAAAATTCTTTGTGTTTCAGGTAACTGCACAGACCCTCCCTGCAACACCAAAAATCACTCTAGCTGTCTGTGATTTCCCACCTGCCTCTCCATAACTTCTGGTAACTGCACAGACTCCATTCTTCTCTTAACCACTTGCCGACCGTCAACCGCAGGTTGACGGCGACAAAGTGGCTCGATATCGCAGAGGCGCGCCCGCACGCTCACTGTGTTCGGGGGGGGGGGGGG
>BLSH010119240.1:13489-58556 GCA_018402905.1 Glandirana rugosa
CAATCTTTTTCTTTTTATTGAATCATCTTACCCTATTTAGACTTAATAATATTTAAGTATTAAAGATGATAAGAAACATAAAATCTTTACTGAATGCCTAAAATTGCATATATGTCCTTATTATTAAAACTATTGTCTGATTCCATGGTTTGACATCCAACCCCAATGGAATATGACATAAGCTCATAACAACTTTAACTTTGGTAAAACAATTTTATCTATTGCTAGAATTATCTCAATTAATTTATATAAATAAATTAACTAAAAAAAAACATACTTGTATCCACCTTTAGCTGGTAAAGAAAACTCATATGGTCAATCTATATAGATTGCCAAATTCATCAGTAATATATTTTTATAATATATTATATATTCACTTATTTAACCACTTCAATACTATGCACTTAGAACACTTTACTACCAGACCAATTTTCAGTTTTCAGTGCTGTTGCGCTTTGAATGACAATTGCGCGGTCGTGCGATGTTGTACCCAAATAAAGTTTTTATCATTTTGTTCCCACAAATAGAGCTTTCTTTTGGTGGTATTTGATCACCCCTGCGGTTTTTATTTTTTGCGCTACAAATAAAAAAAGACCAAAAATTTTGAAAAAAAAAAAATTCTCTATTTTTGTCACAAACTTTGTAAATAAGTAAATTTTCTCCATCACTGGTGGGCACTGATGAGGCTACACTGACGGGCACTGATGTGGCAGTACTGATTGGCACTGATGAGGCGGCACTGATGAGGTGGCACTGATGATGAGGCACTTATATGCAGCGATGATGAGCACTGTTAGGCGGCACTGATAAGCAGCACTGACGGGTACTGAGAGGTGGCACTGATATAAAGCACTGATGGGCACTGATATGCAGCACTGACGGGCACTGATATGCAGCACTGATGGGCACTAATAGACAGCACTGATTGGCACTCATAGGTGGCACTGGGCACTGATAGGTGGCACTGATGGGCACTGATAGGTGGGCACTGGTAGGTGGCAATGGTGGGCACTGATGTGTGGCACTGGTATGCATTGATAGGGGCACTGGTGGGCACTGATAGGGGCACTGGTGGGCATATACATTAATAGGGGCTCATTCCCTGGTGGTCTAGGGTGGCATCTGAAGGTGACACTGAGTGAAGGTGGACCTGAGCAGTATGTCACTTACCTGGTGGTCTAGGGGGGTCTCAGTGGTGGTCCAGATCGGCTCCCTGGTGGTCGCTGGTTGGCTCCCTGGTGGTCCTGGGTGGGCACATCCCTGGGCAGGCTCCCTGGTGGTCTAGGGTGGCGATCCGAGGGAGGGCTGTGCTGATAAATCATCAGCACAAACCCTCCCTGTCAGGGATGCAGCCGATCGGCTCTCCCCTCATCAGGTCTGCAGACCTGAGTACAGGAAAGCCGATAAACGGCTTTCCTGTATTACACTGTGACCAGCCGCGATTGGTCACGGCTGGTCACATGGTAAAGTGCTTCGGATCGAAGCACTTTACCGAGATCGGCATTGCGGGGGGTCAGACTGACCCCCCCACACCACCGATCGCCGCGATGCACGCCCCCCCCCAGGCACGCGGCGGCTTGTTATCCTGAGGACGTCATATGACGTCCAGTCAGGATAACTCAGCCACTTCCCGGCCGTCATTCTGCAAACGGCGGTCGGGAAGTGGTTAATTCTTGTGAATTGTTTTATAAACAAATAAAACTCAATTCAGAAGTTTGATGACAAATGTGCTCTAAAATTAGTATTTCAGAATTTCTTACATTAGCTTAAAAAATAAATCAATCTGGTATCTGGATATGCAAAAAGAATATCTACATTTAAAAATAACTCTATTCATAATTTTGTTTACAATATTATTATTTTTATCTTCTTAATCCCCCTCTTTACCCTGTGACTACATTAAATCTTATAAAATAATTTAATCAAATTCTTGTGGTTTTTTTTTTCTATATTCTTATTTCTAAAATAAATTTGATCATGTTGAAATAAGATTATTTTTAAAACTAACATCTGTCATACAGTGTGAGTGACTGTCACTCTGTCAACCAACCAAATACTTAAATTCAGCTTGCAGTGTAAACACATGTTTAATAAGTTTATGAATTCCACTGTGCCGATATATGGTGCCTTATATACAAGCACAGGAATCCTTTCCAACACTTAAAATTTGGAAAATGTCTAATTACTCAAATGTGACCCTGTCGCTCACACTGTATTAGTTTAACCAAAAAATATTTATTTCCTACTTAAACTGACAAACCTTTTTAACATTTAGTTGTCACTTTTGGCCAAGCTTGTGAATTAACACCTGTTTTCCCTTTAAAAACACCCTCCGTGTTACATAAGATGTCTTAAAAACACGGTGTAAAACTTCACAGCAATGGACAATACTCTATAACATTTGTAACAACACTAGCTTTTATAAAGTTTTCTTGTCTCTCACTTACATTTGCATGTAAAATAATTGAGAGAGAGAGAGAGAGATCTCTATATCAGTCAGAAATACAAAACGTATAAAGACTTTCTTTTAGATATTTAAATTATTGTATACAATGCCTCTCATTTCATTAAATATTTGCCCTTTATCCTATATAAGCTTTAGTAATTAATTAAAATTTTAACTGACAGATGCTTGCCTGAAAAATATTAATGAATTATCGAGAAAATGTATTAAGACCCAAAAAATATTATTAAAACAACTACATTAGTAAATAATAATTTAAATATATATTTGTATGTCTTGGGATTCTTTTCCACGTCTCTGTAAGTTAACACAAAAATGTGTTGTACTGTACTCCAAACTATTTTAAGATGAGTAGCTAATTAGTATGTAACTGGATCTAGGCTTCTTCTTACAAGATGGTAGTACTGTCACAAAGAATGATCTGTTACAGTTGGTCTGTCCATTGCCAGACTTAGTTACCACACATTGTACAATTGTTGTATAATCAGTAACAATCTAGTTTTCATCTTTTTCAACATTTTTAATATTTTTTTTTATCAGATTTTGATTGTACATCTGCTAATAATCATGTACACTGCTGTTCAATATGACTTTTCTTATTATAGCAAAGACAATTGATTTATTAAGAGAACAATCTTGTGAAACTCACAGATTGGGTCCTGCCCATTAACTGTGATTGGCCAATTCCCCGAGAAAATTCTTTCCCAATCATTGTCTTTACTTTTACCAAAAATACCCATCGCAAATAATTTTTTAACATAATTTTTAACAATTTGATTTTTTAGAATTTTTTAAAACTTTCATATTTTAATATTTCAAGGGTAGCTTTAGTAAGATAATTTATTACCTTTAATTTAATTACCAAATTTCAATTTAAAATCTTTCATAAAAATTGTTCAACCATTAACTATTTCCTGCAACCATATCTTGTAGGAATTTTTCTATTATACACTAAACATGTTCTTTTCCATCGTGTAATTTTCATATAGTTCTTATTCCAACTAAATACATAGATTTTTTTCTTAAACTTTGTTCTGCCTCTTGTATGTTGACTGTAAGGCTTTACATATTCATAACAATAATTTACATGCAGCATTAAACTTAATTATGTGTTAAACAACTTATTTTCATACTGGCTTGTTCAATTAACCTACTGCATGTCTATATAGCATATTTTGATGGTATCATTTCTCCCAATATTATAGGGACCCATTTTTACTCCTGAGCTTAAACCATTATCTTGCTTAAAACAAACACTCACCCTTGTTTAGAATGATAGTTCTTATGCGCGCTTAAAAAAACAAGAGATAAGCAGTCCATTTGTATTTTTGTCTTGAGATGGTTCATTTTATCTTCTGTTGTTCTGTTGACTTTTCTGTCGTTCCGTTGTCTGTTCTTTTGTTCCGTGTGTGTGTGTATTTTTTCTTCTTTCAAGCTTTTTCCTGTTCTTATTTTGAAATACCTTTTGACTTCCATCTGTTTGATTTCCAAACTTAGAACCTTCTGCTGTGGTTTCCTTGAAGAAAAGTGTCTGATATCTTTTATCCTGAGCGTCCGTCCCTATTTTTCAGTGTCTGATTTCCAAACTTGCCATTGTTCCAAAGGGAATATCTGCCAAATGTTCCTTCAATGGTGGCTTTTTAATAATAACGTGGAGATGTTTTATTTGTCACATTTTTTTTCCCTCAGACTATCCAAGCCTGAAATCCCATGAAAACTTTCACGTACCTTAGCAACCAGTATCCCCTGGTTGTGTCCCGTGACCTTGGCAGTTTCCTCCACGCCGTAACGTTACACTTTAAACCGGAAATCCTTTTATCCTAAAAATAGGGAAACACTGTCCGGACCGTGATGTCAACCTCTTTAGAGCTGAGCCTTTTTTTTTTTCTTCTGCTTGCTAAAACATACAAGCTATTGATAGGTGAGAAAACAGACATAAAAACTCACTTTTTGTAGCAAGATCGTAAACAGGTGTCAAGATTAAACAATCTATATGCGTGTCCGCATTCTTCCACCATGATGTTGAAAATCCTTTCTCGGCTTTCATCGAAGAAACTTGCATGAACGACATCATTAGAAAATCTTTTTTGGTTTATTCTTCATAACATAACATAACATCAGACAAACTTACGTAGCAACATAATATGAAGTCCACATGATGAGATATGGTTTGGCTTCAGATGTCAGTCAGGATGTCAGATGTCAGTCAGGAGGAGGAGGAGTTCTGACAGGTGTTCACGTCACGTCTCCGAGAATGTAGGCTTTCATATCCTTCATCTCTTTCCTTCCTAGCTAACATCACAAAGTCACAAATTCTTATACTGTTTGAAAACCTTAGGTCAGCTCTTTTCAAAGTAACCTTCCCTACTTATATGGCCTTTAAGTCTATAGAAAGACCCGCATGACTCCTCCTAACATACTTCACATGAGGTTCGAAATAGAATTTCAACATACAACATTTTTGTTTCTCTGTCAAAAGCACATTGAAATAACATTTACAAATAAAACTAACATAGTACATTATATTTCATACATTTCATATATTTCAGAGCCCAATATTATTCAAAATAATATTATAAATTCATAATTTCCAACAGCATTGAGCCCTTGGCATTGCCAGCATAGACTAGGGACTTGAGGGAAGAAACGGTGCAATGTGGTAGGTACTCTGTACCATCTGGTAAGAATCTTGTAACATGTCTCTTGCACTCTGGTGGCTATAGAGGACTTTTGGGTGAAAAGAAGGATCTTCTCCCTCTGAGAGTCATTGAACTGGGTACCTAATTCCACCTCCCAATTGGACAAAAATTGTGGCGTATACCCTTCAGCTGGGCAGATAAGGGAGGCATAGATTACTGAAAGGCTATGACGGACCAGTTCCCCTCGCCAACATATCTGTTCCAGCTCCGAAAGCTAGCGAGAGATGTCTGGGATCTGCAAACATCTACGCAGAAAATGACAGAGTTGAATACCACTCCAGAAATCTAACGGAGGATCCACAGCCAATATCTTGGCCAAGGGAGAGAGCCGGCCGTCTCAGCCCAAAAAGTCGTAAAGATGAAGATGCCCACTTGTGGTCAAACACTAGAAGTTGGGGTTCTGGAGGCCTGGTGGGAATTCTGGGTTGCCAAGAACCGGTACCATAAGGGAGGGCAATGGGGACACCAAGTGTCACGTACCTGGCGGATGAGTCTGACTTCTGCAGGGGTAACCTCTCTTGCGGCCCTGGTTCGAGAACCCCTAATAGAGCAAACAGGGAGTTCAGGAGCGCAGGGGGGCACGAGGGTTGGACAGGAACACTTGGTGGTGCGTGTAGGTCCACTGGGACTCGTGCAAGACAGAAGAGTGGTCGTACAGTCCGGGTCGGCAACAGGCAGGCTAGGAGGGACAAAAGGAGCAGGCAGGCGGATGGTCGGGTACAGGCAGAGTTCGTTAACGGGCTGACAGCAGAAGTGCAGAAGGATCAGACAATAGGATGGTCGTAGGCAAGCCAAGGGTCGGTTCAGGCGGAGTTCAGACAAGGTCGGGCAAGCCGGGTCACAGGAACAGGAGACAGGAACAGCTAACAGGCACAAGTTGCTCAGGAAGGGCGGGTACACGCTATAGAACGAACAGCACTTGCTACAGGAAGCAGGAAGTTTAAATAGAGCTGCTTCTCCATGAGTTAGAGTGCTATTAACCCTCGGCGCAGTCTACTAACACCAAGGAATGTCGAAAGGCATCCCTGGCCCCCTGAAGTGTACTGCCAAGCATTGGGTGATCAAGGAGAGCCTTAGGGAGGAGTGAAGCAATCCATGGCAAGCTTTTGGCTGCGCCATTGGAATCCGCTATTTCCATTGGACACCCAGTGTTTCGCCTCTGAATGGCAGTGCCAATCCACCAGTCTGGTGAGATTTGCCGCTTTATAGTAGGATTTGACATCTGGAAGGCCCACTCCTCCCCTGCGTTTTGAAAGATGGACTAATTGCAGCCTGAGGTGGGACCAAAGTCTCGAAACATAGAGGCTATCCGTTTAAAGCTGGAGGGAGGCAGGTGGGAAGTGCTTGCATCAAGTGCAATACCCTTGGCAACAGGGTCATCTTAAGGGCATTGCACCAGCCAAACCATGTTAAAGTGAGAGAGTGCCAGTGGAGAAGATCCACTCTAAGCTGGACAACTAACGAGGCAAAATTTGCCCAGTAGAGATTGGAGGGGTCAGGGGTAATGTCAACTCCTAAATAGTGTATGGTCGTCTAATGAAAGGGGAAGGCCAGCCTCAGAGATTGAACCATGTCCCTTCTCCCCCATAATATTAAGAACGGAGGACTTGGACATGTTGATTTGAAAGAAGAAGAGCACCGTATTCCCCAAGGGACTGGAGACGCTTCGGAATAGAGGTCAGAGGTTCAGTTAGAAAGATTAGGTCATCCGCAAATGCAGCCACCTTATGTGTCCCTGAGGCTTTCTGAAAACCGACAATGCCAGGGTCTGCCCTCTCCGTACACAGAAAAGGCTCTAAAGTGAATATGAAGATCAAGGGTGACAGAGGGCAGCCTTGCCACGTGCCGCTTGTGTATTGAAAAGAAAGTGGATCTCGCCTCGTTCACCTTAACTGCAGCTGTTGGGTTGGTGTAAAGAGACATTATACAACTCAGCATAGAAGACCACAGACCAATATGTTCTAGGGTGGCTTGCATGAAAGACCAGTTGACCCGATCAGAAGCTTTCTCTGCATCTGTAGACAGCAAGAAAAAGAGGCGCTTCGATGATCTGGCTGCATGAATCAAGTAGACCACCCGAATGGTATTGTCACGCGGTTCTCGGCGGGGCACAAACTTGCCTAGTCTATGTGGACAAGGTTCGGAATATGAGAAAGCAGAGAATTGGCCAGAATTTTGGCAAACAATTTCAAGTCGGTACTTAGGAGTGCTATTGGGCAGTAGTTCCCACACCGGGAAAGATCCTTCCCCTCCTTTGGAATGAGGGAAACATAGGCTCGCAACCTGTTGATTGGGAAGGACTCCCCATCCGTGATAGAATTAAGAGCAGAGACCAGTGGCCGTGATAAGATTTAAAAAAAAACTTTATAATAATTTGGGGTAAGGCCATATGGGCCAGTGGCCTTCTTCAGTTTTGCATGGGGCAGGGCCACCCCCAGCTCCTCGACTGTGATGGGCTCCTCCAATTCCTCTTGAGCAGCAGGAGGAAGAGACAGCATGCCAGAGGAGATAGGATCGAGGGGAGACCCTGTCACCCGGAGGGGGGTCCAAAGGGGAGGAACAGTCTGTTATAAAGGACTTCATAAAAAGATCTAAATTCCACAGCCATGTCGGAGGAGATAATAAGCTTCCGTCTGGTGGATCCCAGAATCTGGGAGATGTAAGTTTTCGAGCGTGGACCGCGCAGAGCCCGCACCAGCAATGTGCCGGGTTTGTTAGAGAATTCATACATTGTTTGATGTGCCCACGCCAATTTTTGCTTTGTCTTGTGGAATAGGAGCACATGGAGTTCCTCACACACCAAAAGGATGTCCTGATAAGTGGAGCGTGCAATGCTGGCCTTCTGGGAACACTCCAGTCTACGCAGGTGAGAAAAGAGTTCCTCCACACGACCGGATCTCTCTCTCTTTGATCGAGCTCCTAATTTGATCAGAGCACCCCGAACCATGGTCTTATGTGCCTTCCAGATGGAGACCGATACTTCATTGACAGAAAAGTATTCCCTTAGCATAGTCAAAAGCTCAGAACGGGACTCCTGTTTGAGCAAAAGGTTACCTTAGTTAACTTTTATCTACTGAATGAGAACCAGGTCTCATCACTGGAGGCATGCCTACAGATGGTGCACTAACACAAAGAGGGTCTCCTATTGGTGGGTGGGGATTTCAACATGGCGTGGAGCCTACACCGGACAGGTCCACGGGTGCCTCCCATATGCAAAATTGCGCAGGTCTGGGGCACTTCTTCAGGATATACAGTTGGTGGATTGCTGGAGAACTCTTCATGTTCAGGACAGGGATTATACTTTTTATTCAGCTAATCATAAGACATACACCAGAATTGATTACATTTTTGTCTCGCAGGGTGCCTTATCATGCTTACTCAAAGCCTCCATAGGCTCATTTACGATTTCGGATCATGCACCAACCGTGTCCTGGAGATGGGGGAACCTGTGTCCCATGAATGGTACTGGTGGCTAAATGAGACACTCCTGAAAGACCCAGGATATCACAAATGGGTTGCTCAGGAGTTGGATTCCTTTTTTTGCTGTACAAAAAAGAAAAATACGATCTAACCACCACCCCACTGACAAACCTCCATCCCTATTATACATATGTAAAATATATATAAAATGTTTTTGGGAGAAAACAAAACGAGATAGAGTGGGTATTTAGATAAGGGATGTTATTGCAGACAAAGGTTGCATAAAATATATATAGAGTATTTTATTGAACAAATACAAGTACATTATGAACATTCCACAGTCAAGGGATACATAGTACATAATAAATAGGTAGGTGATATACCATATGCAAAGCAACCCAGTCATATAGATATACACATAGATCATACACATGTATAACATTCGACTGGATACAATTTCAGTATATAGATTGTAAACACAGGCTAGTAAAATTGAAGAGTAGTAAGCCGATCTTGTCAGGGCACCCTAAAAACTCTACTCGTTTCATGGCTCTCTACCATTCATCAGGGGGCGTCGCTAGCAAATAGGTATCAGGAAGGTGGGTACAAAATTCTTACTAGATGGTACAGAACGCCGGCGGTCCTTCACCAGATGTTTCCGAAGGTACCAAATGTTTGTTGGCACTGTTTGGAATCGGAAGGTACCCTCTTACATATATTTTGGGAATGTCCGAAACTGAAGGAATTTTGGTCGATGGTGGCCGAGTCGGTCAAAACAATTATGGGTGTGTCTCTTGGAGAAAGTCCGGCGGCTTATCTGTTACACGATACCCTGCTATCCATTGAGAAGTACAAAAATTCACTCCTTGTTGGGACTGGCAGCAGAGGAGGTGAACCATCAATGAACGCGCAAGGAGACCACCAAGTATAGCATAACGATCGGCTGTTAGCAGGCTTACTCCACTCGTCTGTGATTGCTGTATACATCCAGTGCCGGGATCTTGGCACAACAAAATGTGAGTGCAATTGTTTTAAACCTTTTTTATCTGCATATCCTTAATAAAACTACTACACTATGAGACTCTTATTTTGGTCTCCTGTGGAGTCATTTCTATTGTTATAGAAACTATTGGATCTTTCACTAAGAGAGGAATGGAGTTGCAGGATATCCAAAGGCTATTCCTAAAACGATTTTTGACCACCTATAAAAAGGGGTCAAAAGGTTCTGGTGAGTTGCCATCTTTATGCGCACTGGTGGATATCACACTTACCAAGCAATTAAGGATGCACATGGTGTTGGGATAAACCTATGGCCTTCATATTAGTATTCACAAATTATGCTAATTATATGGACTTTTGACTTGCAACAGTATGATTTCTAATTATTAATCATTTGAGCTATCATTGATGGTTCACCTGCTTATGATTAGGATAAGTGGAACACATTGCGGAAATAGTTTTTTTCATTAGCACGTATGGAAAATAGTCTTGTCAGTGTCATAACCTTTTTTATATGGTATTTAGATTAAGTGATATTCACTGTTAAAGGGGCCGCGGCCTTTGAAAGGCTATACTTATTTATTCATTTGTTTATTATTTCCCAGGGCGCCATTCTTTGTTTTTATAAATTCATATATATATATATTTTTTTCCCCTACCCCCCTTCTTTCTTATTCTGCTCTATTTGTCTCTCCTTTTCCCCTCTTCTGAATTTAACCAGATCTTGGTTAAAAAACAAAAATGCACAAAAAGGAAGAGCTGTGTTACTTACTTTTGTTCTCTGAATATTTTGGTAGACATTGTACCTCTTGATCACTTCATGACATTAAAGCACAGCAATGTTTCTAATGTTACATTATGTTCACTATCACTACGTGTCATATTAAATGCCATGATCGTGAATTGCTGATAGTGAATTGTAACACTGTTTCTGTGAAAATAAAGAATTTATTAAAAAAAAAAAAAAGCTCAGAACGGGTCTCCTCCGATTGAAGCAAGGCCTCGTTCCAGAATGGTGGTGTCTGTGATACTGGACCCATTTGTAATGTCAAGTGGACCGAAGCATAGTCCGAAAAAGATATGTTACCAATGTCAGCAGACATCACACTAGAAAGATCTTTATGCGGGATCAGGATATAATCCAATCGTGAATAGGTATAATGAACTGGGGAGAAAAAAAGAATAATCACGATTTTGAGGATGCAACAGCCTCCAAGGGTCAACCAGATGTAGGGTATTCAAGTCCGCCTTCGGGCGTTTAAGACGAGAGTAGGGAAGACGGGAGGAACTGCAGGAGACATCCATTAAAAGGGTCCATAGCGAAGTTTAGGTCCCCTTCAAAAAATGAGGAGCCCCTCAGCAAACTCCAGAAATTCAGGGAGCAGCTTTTGCAAAAACTGCGGGTGGTCTGCATTCGGAATATAGACATTGGTGAAGAAGGTGACCCACTTGTCGAACACCTGCCCCTTCCCTTTGCGGTGGGCGGATACCTCCGCACAGTGCATCAATGTCACGTTTTCACTCCAGTGTAGCGTCGATCACCCAGCGCCGCCACGCTGTCAGTGGTTTCCCATCTGCATTCCATGTGAGGGGTTTTGGCGCCACACGCCAGGCGAGTGTCTCGCTTGGTTGTTGATGCCTCCTCCTCCTATGGCATGCTTTGCGTAACATTTGGTGGGCGTGCACGGCACGCACCATTATAGGCTCATTTGGGATGGCTGATCTCTCCTGATGGCCTCCCATGGGAACACTCTTCTTTTTCAACCACGGCATTACATGTCATCACCAGGCATTTCACTGCCTACTTACCTCTTCTCTCCTACTTCAGCACGTCCCTTGGGTGTCCATCTCCTGATGGGCCCCCCTTTCTTTTCTTGACATTTTTGCCTCTCTCTATCCTTATACTTCATGTTGCATCCATCCTGTCTTCTAACTGAGCATAGGATTGTATCACATATACTAATTCATACTCTCACATTTTAGAAGCCCTTCATGACACTCATGGTCACATGCATGGTTACACGGGAGGTGTCACTACAGGGACAACTGTATTCCCTGATGCTATCCTGCATTGGTCGCACCATTGACCATGCCCCCACAGCTTCAGAACATGATGCCCTTTGTGAGGATTCTAGGTTTGGTGCCGCACTTTCTTTATGCAGCAATGCCTGTGAGTATCCGCATCTACTGAGGCAGTTATCTCTCCTTTCCACTTTACATTTTTTGTTTCCTGTCCCAAGACAGTTACCATAGAATTTTTTATACTTTTTTACAGATTTACACATGTCTGCTCCTGATGAATGGATACCACTCCATGAAACGCATCAAGCTTTTGTATCTATTATGTTTTTATCGACCATGTGTTTACTACGATATACTTGAATGTTGCTATGTTTTCAATGAATGGGAAGCTATGAGATGTCCTAACCTATTATTATGGCATGTACTATCATGCAATCCTATATGTATACAGATGAAATGCTGTGATATTAATTATCAATTTTTTACTCGTTTACTCTGAACATTTTTGAACAAATACTGATCATATACATACAATTGCGTGCCTCATTTAAAGTTCCACCCCTTTTCCCTTTAACTCACATGTTGTTAGGGATGGAGGCATGAGAACCTTCAGGTCTCTGCCTCATTTAATGTCCCACACCCCTTCTGTGGGGTTCTCTCCTTTTGCCCCTTCACAAGAAGGAAGCGGCCCATATCATCTGTCTTCTGCACCTCACAGATCCAGGGAACCGACTTATTCAACAGAATGCTAACCCCCTTGGACTTGGAGGTGGGAGAGACACTATGATAGGCCATTGGGAAAACCCCATTGGTCAGTTTAGGGATGTGTCCCCGCGAAAATGTGTTTCCTGTAAAAAGGCGATTTGAGTCGCGCTTCTCTGGGGTGTTAAGGTCTGCACATTGAGGGAAGTGACCCTCAGGAGACCCATATCGACTGGCTGGAGTCGATAATCAAAAAGGTGTGGAGGAAAGCCCCTGCCGGAGAGTTCCCCCCCGGGTGAGAGGCCAAAGATAGAGCGGAAAGAAAGAGCAGAGAGGAGAAAAGAGGAAAGGAAAGGAAGGGGAGTAGAGAGAGGGGAGATAACAATCTGTCTAACAGCACAGGTAAGCTAGAACCCTGTCTCAGCACAGACAGTGCCTAGGTAGGAGTCTGCCCTAAGTGGGGGTGGTACAGGTATTAGTAATGCCCTGGGTTGGGCAACTAACAACAGAAAAGCAGAACAATCGGAGATGCACAGGAGAAGGACAGTGAGGAACCTATTATTTGAACCAAAAAATGCAAGGGGGAAACCAGCCATTGAGACCGTGCTGCAGTGGCGCACTGGGAGGTGTCAGTCAGGTGGATACAATGTCATAGGTGTACTATAGATGTAAAAGGGGAGAAGAGGGGCACCAAAACTGAGGGTCAAAGTGTGAGCATTTGCTCACATCTGGTACATGGTGAGATAGGCAGTACTAGACCATAGGATCTGCAGGATGGTCATGTGCATGTTAAAGGTGGGTCCACCGAAAAGACCCTACCCCGCCACCACTTGCACAAAATACCAGATCGGCGGAGTCTCAAGAGGACCAGGGGAACAGGGAATACCACGTGGAGCTAGCAAACCCATAGCTGAAACTGGCTCAGGAGGGCCAATAGTTTTGTGGATTTGGATCAAGGACCTGTTTGCGGACCCCCAATGGCTATACGCTGGTCTCCCTGCCTGCCATCCTGGGAAATGGTGTGCAAGGGAGAGCAGCACACGGTAATACCATTTAAATCAGTGGTTCTCAACTCCGGTCCTCAGGACCCACCAACAGACCAGATTTTAAATATTACCTTGGGGAGATGCAGACTAGAATACTGCAATCACTGAGCAGCAAATATTATCACCTGTAATGCATTTCAGTTATCCTGCAAACCTGGCCTGTTAGTGGGTCCTGAGGACAGGAGTTGAGAACCACTGGTTTAAATGAAACCTGGCAAACAAACAGGTTTAACGAGACATAACAGGTCAAACAAAATAAAACAGGGTAAACATGGTAAATAAGACCTTAGGGCCCAGTTTAATGAAGCCCAGTCTTTAGAAACCTAAGTCTTGTATAAGACAACCTGAAGAACGATTTATGTGAGTAATTAACTGATGTAGGAAGATAAGTTGACCGTACCACACCAGCAGCCAGTCCTACGGATGTTCCCAAATAGTCAGAAGCAGTACTGTCTTATCAAGCACATCAAGTAAAGGATAGGTCAGGCTTCAGCAGAGGTCGGTGGGACCTGGGTGCCTCCTGGCTATAGGCACGTGACCAGGGATGACAGATCCATTGTGGTCTGGGTTGAGGTGGGCCGAGGGCCTCCGGAGTGAGGAGATAGTCATACCAGTTCGGAACGCTGATGGCAAGTTTGTCAATGAAGCTGAATAGGTTAGGAAGTTGGTCTGGGAAGTGGAGGTAGAATTTCGATCCCTGTTTGTGAACGATTAGATGGAAAGGATGGCCCCAATGATATGTAGCTTCCGCCACTCGGGTTACCTCTAGAAGAGGTTGCATCAGGCCCCGTAGAGCCCGAGTTTGCCTGGAGACATCAGGGTAGATCCAGATGGTAGCTTCATCAAAATCGGTGGGGCCCTTGGACCAATCCAGGTGCAGGATCTCCTTTTTTATTGTAAAAAAGTGGACCCTGCATAGCACATCTCGTGGTAAGTCCTGGGGTGTATGGCCCTGTGTGGCAGAAGGGGGGCCCTAGGGCCTGGCACGCGATGCATCCTGTCCAGTTCTAAATCAGAAGTAGGAGGCTTGTCTAGGACTTGATTTAAAATGGCAATCACTGTAGTGCGAAGGTATGAGCCCATGGTGGCCTCTAGGATGCCACGGAGCTGAAAGTTATTCCACCTGCTGCGGTTCTCCCCATCATCAATCCTAAGCTGGACCTCCGCAAGATGGTGGCGGAAGGCCTGCTGTTCCGTCTCCAAGGCAGCGATATGGGCCTCTGAAGTGCCAGTGGATGATTCCAGATATGTCACCTGCTCCTCCACCATGTCAACCTGTTGGCGGAGTTCATGCAGCAGTTACTATTGAAGCAGCCATGGCCTGCAGATCTTATTTTGTGGGGAGATCTGCAACAATGAGCCCCCTCTGTGCTGCCACCTGTCACTACTGTGCATTCCAGCGTGGGCTGTGAGTCTGTGCGGGGCAATGCCAGGGACAGTATGGGGGAAAGCGGCCGGTCCATAGGTAGCTGTAAATCTCCCTCCACTGCAGCCCCCTCCTGTTGTTTTCTTGCTTGCCATACCCCTCCAAAATTCAGTGTTTTTGTATTACCCTTGTGTTTCCTATTTGTGTGATTTATACTGAAACTAATTGACCTGTGGTTGCTGTTTCCTAAGTTGCCCAGTACTTCCACATCCCCTATTAAGTCTGTATTATTAGTAATCAGTAGGTCTAATAACGCTTTGTTTCTTGTTGGTGTATTTACCATCTGACCCAAGAAATTGTCCTGCAAAACCCTTGTTCCTTCTGCCCAGTCTATATCTGGATAATTAAAATCCCCCATTATAATGACACTTCCCATCCTTGCCGCTATTCCAAACTGTGATAGAAGGTCCGCCTCCCCCTCCTCTCTCTGGTTTGGGGCCTATAGCATACTCCCAGTATTACTTTGCCCTTGGTTTCCTCCCTTCGAAGCTCTACCCATAAAGATTTCACCTCCTCTCTTGCTCCATTAGTGATGTTGTGCTTCATGTATACTTGCACATCATTCTTGATATACAAGCATACCCCTCTTCCTTTTTTACTCTCCCTATCTCTGCCATATAGGGAATATCCTTGAATGGTTGCCAGCCAATCATGAGAGCTGTTAAACCAAGTCTCTGAAATTGCCACAAAATTTAAATCCTTCTCATACATCAGCAGTTCTAGTTCTCCCATTTTGTCAGCCAGACTTCTGGCATTAGTGAATAAGCCTTGTAGTTTTATCCAGTCACATACTATCTTTTTGCTGAATGTTTTGAGACTGCAGTTTGGAATTGTCAAGTTACATACCTGGGTTTAGGTACTTTAGTTAACCTACCACTAATGCCCCCAATACTACCCTCCGAAACTTGTTTCATGCTGGCTATCTCTACATCTGGACCCCCCCTCGCCTAGTTTAAAAGCCCCTATAACTTTTTGGCCATATTCTCTCCCAGCCGAACTGCACCTTCCCCATTCAGGTGCAGTCCGCCCCTGGTAAAGAGCCAGTAACCGACTGAGAAGTCAGCCCGGTTCTCCAGTAACTCAAGACCCTCCTTTCTACACCAGCTTCCCAGCCATTTGTTAACTCCCCTAATCTCCCGCTACCTCTCTTGGAGGTCCTTTTCCTCAATTGAGCTTCTAAGCCCCTAAAATCATTTTTTAGGACAATCCATCTTCCTCTGACTTTGTCATTTGTGCCAACATGCACCATGACAGCTGGGTCTTCCCCAGCCCCTCCCAGTAATTTGTCCACTAGATCCACGATGTGCTGAACCCGAGTGCCTGGTAGACAACATACAGTTTAGCGCTCCAGATCTTTGTGACAGATTGTCCTCTCTGTCCTTCTTATAACTGAGTCCCCTACCACCAGAATCCGTCTTTCCTTTCCCTTGGCTTTATCCCCACCCTCACTGGAGGAGCTTATCCCCTGGCAGCTAGGGGCATCACTCTGCTCCAGCAATGCTGGTCCCTGACTGGTTTACCCAATATTACACTACAGGGCGTATTTATTGGGATATTCCAGCCCAGGACCAGCCTCCATAACTCTTTCCCCTCTACCCTTCCTGACTGTCACCCATCTATTCTGCTCTGGAGCCTGCACCTCTTTGTCTCCACCCACCTCTGTGCTGACCCCTGCCGGGTACGATCCCAACTCTCCTTTAAAGTGATGTTTCACCTTTAAGACAGAGAAAGGAGATTGAAGACACAGCCCTCCATCTCCTTCTCTGCAGCCTAAGCTACACAGAATGAATGGACAGGAATAGCTCTGTACAAAGACTTCCCATTCATTCACAAATGGAAGCATAGTAAACACAGTTTACTATGTTTCAGTCATGAATAGACATAATCAGTGATTGGTATGGATCAATGACCCTGTACAGCAACCACCTTGCAACTGTGTGCTGACAGGGAGAGGCAGCGGGTAAGTGCAACCTGCAGACCGTAGGGGAGTATGACAAACAAAGCTAGGAAGTGAGGAGACTAAAGCTACTGACTGACATGCCTGAAATTGTCAGATTACAGAGGAGGCCAAGCAGAGAGACACAACTAATAGTAAAGTAAAGTCTGACTAGCTGACAGTGTGTTGTGGGGACGCCTGTGTATTGTGAGTACCTGGGTATTGTGAGTACCTGGGTATTGCAGCAACTGTGTATTGTGAGTACCTGAGTATTGTGAGTACCTGAGTACTGTGAGTACCTGAGTATTGTGAGTACCTGTGTATTGTGAATACCTGAGTATTGTGAGTACCTGAGTATTGTGAGTACCTGTGTAATGTGAGTACCTGAGTATTGTGAGTACCTGTGTATTGTGAGTAACTGAGTATTGTGAGTACCTGTGTATTGGGAGTACTGTGAGTGCCCATGTACTGTGAGTGCCCGGGTACCATGAGTGCCCGTGTACTGTGAGGACACGTGTGCTGTGAGTGCCCGTGTGCTGTGAGTGCCCGTGTGCTGTGTATTTTGAGTATTAGAGTCAGGAAGCTAGCTGTCAGTTAATTAGACAGAGTATAATTCCCAATCCTCATTGATTAGTAGGTACGATGTCCAGCGGGTCTGGAGAAGCGTCTTGGTGTACAGAGGTGGATCCAGAGTCAAGTCTCGGGAGGGGCACTACCAGAAAATTAGTTGTTGCTTACAGAACTGAATTTAACATATAATACAGTGTACAGAGGTCAGTAGTGTGTAGGGCGGTGTACAGGGGTCAGTAGGGTGTAGGGCAGTGTGCAGAGGTCAGCAGTATGTAGGGCAGTGTACAGAGGTCAGTAGTAGGTAGGGCAGTGTACAGAGGTCAATAGTAGGTAGGGCAGTGTACAGAGGTCAGTAGTAGGTAGGGCAGTGTACAGAGGTCAATAGTAGGTAGGGCAGTGTACAGAGGTCAGTAGTAGGTAGGGCAGTGTACAGAGATCAGTAGTATGTAGGGCAGTGTACAGGGGTCAGTAGTATGTAGGGCAGTGTACAGAGGTCAGTAGTAGGTAGGGCAGTGTGCAGAGGTCAGTAGTAGGTAGGGCAGTGTACAGGGGTTAGTAGTATGTAGGTAGGGCAGTGTACAGAGGTCAGCAGTATGTAGGGCAGTGTAGAGAGGTCAGTAGGATGTAGGGCAGCGTAGAGAGGTCAGTAGGATGCAGGGTGGTGTAGAGAGGTCAGTAGGATGCAGGGTGGTGTAGAGAGGTCAGTAGGAGGTAGGATGGTGTAGGGAGGTCAGTAGGATGCAGGGTGGTGTAGAGAGATCAGTAGTATGCAGGGTGGTGTAGAGAGGTCAGTAGAAGGTAGGGTGGTGTAGAGAGGTCAGTAGAATGCAGGGTGGTGCAGAGAGGTCAGTAGGATGTAGGGTGGTGTAGAGAGGTCAGTAGGATGTAGGGTGGTGTAGAGGGGTCAGTAGGATGTAGGGTGGTGTAGAGAGATCAGTATGATGTAGGGTGGTGTAGAGAGGTCAGAAGGATGCAGGGTGGTGTAGAGAGGTTAGTAGGATGTAGGGTGGTGTACAGAGGTCATTAGGATGTAGGGTGGTGTAGAGAGGTCAGCAGGATGCAGCGTGGTGTAGAGAGGTCAGAAGGATGCAGGGTGGTGTAGAGAGGTCAGTAGGATGTAGGGTGGTGTAGAGAGGTCAGGGTGTAGAGAGGTCAGCAGGGTGATGTAGAGAGGTCAGTAGGATGTAGGGTGGTGTAGAGATGTCAGCAGGATGCAGGGTGCTGTAGAGAGGTCAGTAGAATATAGGATGGTATACAGAGGTCAGTAGGATGTAGGGTGGTGTAGAGAGGTCAGTAGGATGCAGGGTGGTGTAGAGAGGTCAGCAAGATGCAGGGTGGTGTAGGGAGGTCAGCAAGATGCAGGGTGGTGTAGACAGGTCAGCAAGATGCAGGGTGGTGTAGACAGGAGAGCAGGATGCAGGGTGGTGTAGAGAGGTCAGTAGGATGTAGGGCGATGTACAGGGAACAGTAGGGCAGAGAACAGGTGGTCAGCAGGACGGAGGACAGGAGTTGGCAGGATAACGAGGTAAGGGGTAAGTAGGGCATAGGACAGAGGGCAACAGGACAATGTACAGGGGTCAGTGGAATGAACAGTAGTGTACAGTCATAGAATGACAGCCTTCCGCCTCCCGGTCCTGCTGAATTTGTCTGTCTGTGGGGGGATACTGTCCCCAGTCACTCCCTCTCCAACATGAGGGTCCCGCTGTCCTGCACCTGCCACCGATCCCGGTCCCCTGGTCACCCGCCCCTTCTCTCAGTCACAGTTGGGGTGGGTCCAGTCCTCAGTCACACTCTCTCTCTTCATGCCGTGCTGTCACCATGCTGACTCGGACGTCTGCACCTCCGTGCCAAAAATTTGTGAACAGCACCACCTGCTGTTCAGGCTCTCTCCTTCCAGTTCTTGCAGCTCTCCTCTACATACACTTGACACTTGCATGTGCATTACATATTTCTGATCATTGCAGTCTGTATTTTGGCTGATATTTTAAGCCCCTGCCACTGTCTCAATTGTGCAGAAAAACTTATCTGATAGAAACATTTAAATATTTAACCACTTTACCACAGGGCACTTAAACCCCCTTCCTAACCAGACCAATTTTCAGCTTTCAGTGCACTCACATTTTGAATGACAATTACTCAGTCATGCAACACTGTACCCATATGAAATGTTTGTCCTTTTTTTCACACAAATAGAGCTTACTTTTGGTGGTATTTAATTACCGCTGGGTTTTTTATTTTTTGCGCTATAAATGAAAAAAGACAGAATTTTTTTTTAAAAATGCTTTTTTCGACGTTTCTGTTATAACATTTTGCAAATTAGCAATTTTTCTTCATAAATTTTAGCCAAAATGTATACTACTACATATCTTTGGTAAAAATAACCCAAATAAGTGTATATTATTTGGCCTTTGTGAAGGTTATAGAGTCTGAGAGTCCGTTCACACAGGGGCGACTTGCGCTCCAACTTGTGTCGCCTCAAGTCGCTTGACATCTGAAATCCAATTGCAATGAATGGGAGCCATTTTAATGTATGCTGAAAAAAGTTTCCTGTACTACTTCAAGGCGACTCGGATCCCTCATCTATATTGAAGCGACTTTACAGTTTAAAAGAAAATAATTTTTGAAGGGAACCCCCTCCCTCCGTTCTCTGATTGGCCACAGGCAAAGTCGCCTGGCATGGAGTTGCGTTATAAGTCGCCCGAAGTCACGCTGAAGTCGGGTTAAAAATCGCCTAGCAGGGTCGCGTCCAAGTCGGATCAACCTTGTGTGAACGCGGGCTACAAGCTATGTGCCAATCACTGAAAATTGATCTCACCTGATGTACTGATGGTCTATCTCATTTCTTGGGACACTAACAAGCCAGGAAAGTATGAATACCTCCCAAATGATCCCTTTTTAGAAAGTAGACAGCCCAAAGTATTTAGTAAGAGGCATGGTGAGTTTTTTGAAGTTGTCATTTTTCCCCACAATTCTTTGCAAAATGAAGATTTTTTTTTACAAAATTGGGTTATTTCTCACACAGCATATGCATACCACAAATTAGACACTAAAGCAAATTCTACTACTCCTGAGTATGGTGATACCACATGTGTGAGACTTTTACACAGCGCGACCACAGAGAGAGGCCCAACATGCAGGGAGCACTGTCAGGCGTTCTAGGAGCATAAATTACAAATCTCATTTCTTGACTACGTCTTGCATTTTGAAGGTCCTGGAGCACCAGGACAATTGAAATGCCCCAAAAAATTAACACATTTTGAAAAGTAAACACCCCAAGGTATATTCTATGAGGCATAGTGAGTCTTTTGAATGTGTCATTTTTTCCACAAGTTTTTGGAAAATGTGGAAAGAAAATGAAAACACTTTTTTTTTTACACAAGGTTGTCCATTTATACAATATTTCTAACACACAGCACGTACCTAGCAAAAATTACACCCCAAAATACACTCTGCTACTCTTCCCGAGTATGGTGATACCACATGCCTGGCCAAATACAGAGGCCCAACATGCAGGGAGCACCACCAGGTGTTCTAAGGGCATACATTTCAAATATAATTTTACTACCTATTACACTACTGTGAGGCACTGTAGTGGCATGGATGGGCACTGTAGTGGCACAGATGGGCAATGTAGTGGCACTGATGGGCAATGTAGTGGCACTGATGGGCACTGTAGTGGCATGGATGAGCATGAATGAGGCATAAATAAGCATGGATGGGGATGACTGAGCATGGATGGGGATGACTGAGCATGGATGGGGATGACTGAGCATAGATGGGGGTGGGTGAGCCATGGATGGGGATGATTGAGCATGGATGAGGATGGCTGAGCACGGATGAGGATGACTGAGCATGGAGGAGGATGACAGAGCATGGATGGGGTTGGCTAAGCACAGATGTGGATGGCTGAGCACAGATGGGATGATAGAGTATGGATGGGGATGACTGAGCATGGATGGATGGGTGAGCACAATGCATGGCTGAGCACGGATGTGTGGCTGAGCATGGATGTGTGGCTGAGCATGGATGTGTGGCTGAGCACGGATGGATGGGTGAGTACGGATAGATGGGTGGGCACGGATGGATGGGTGGGCATGGATGGATGGCTGAGCACGGATGTGTGGCTAAGCACGGATGGGTGGCTGAGTATGAATGCATGGCTGAGCACGGATGGATGGGTGGGCACAGATGGATGGCTGAGCACGGATGCGTGGCTGAGCATGGATGCATGGCTGAGCACGGATGGATGGATGGGCACGGATGGATGGATGGGCACGGATGCATGGCTGAGCACAGATGGATGAGTGAACACGGATGCATGGCTGAGCACAGATGTATGGGTGAGTATGGATGTATGGCTGAGCACAGATGGGTGGCTGAGCACAGATAGGTGGCTGAGCACGGATGGGTGGCTGAGCACGGATGTGTGGCTGAGCATGGATATGTGGCTGAGCACGGATGGATGGGTGGGCACGGATGGATGGCTGAGCACGGATGTGCGGCTGAGCACTGATGGGTGGCTGAGCACGAATGCATGGCTGAGGATGGATGGCTGAGCACGGATGGATGGCTGAGCACGGATGCATGGCTGAGCACGGATGTGCGGCTGAGCACTGATGGGTGGCTGAGCATGAATGCATGGCTGGGCACGGATGGATGACTGGGCACGGATGGATGGCTGAGCATGGATGGATGAGTGAGCATAGATGCATGGCTGAGCACGGATGTATGGGTGAGTACGGATTGTTACAGAGACTTTTTACCTAATACACGTATACGCTTAATGATAAATATCATAAATGGTTAAAACCTTTTGTCTATATAAGAATCAACCAGTGCTGTTGCGGTTATTACGAATAAGATCAATAATCAATGACACCTTTGCTAAAAAATAAAGATCTAATTTATTTGTACAGAAAAGAAGCTTGTCAATGGTGTTGCAATGTAAAAACAGAATGTTTCTAAGGAAAGAAATTTACAGAAAAAGGAACATAGCAAAATGGAGATATGGACACAGAGAATCTTACGTCACCATTGTTGTGGGATCACCAGCCAAAGAGAGAGCCCCAGGAGACTATCCTCTGGTATATACCCTTGAAACGCCCACCCATCCTCCTCACAGGTAAAGACACTCCCTTTCACATATGCTAAGACAATGCCACATTCCATTGGGGGGTGGTTTGAAGAAACTAGAGGCCCTTACAAACAAAAGAAATAGCCTGAGCTGCTCTTCTTCTCCCATCACCTCTTCTGTATTTTGATGAAAACCCCCAAACATAACTCCAGGGTTATATAAAGTGTCTGTACTCAGAATTTCAGTCCCTGGAATTTCTTTGAAACTGACCACTATTAAAAAGTCCATAAAAATGTTCATTTCGGATGAAATTTTAATATTTCCCTTACATTTCACCCTGAAGTTCATTATTGAACTTAGTCTCTCCCTCAATGATTTTGCACCCACCCACAACCGCCCGGAAGGCCCAACCCCTCAACCACCACCACTGTGGCCTCCTCTTCTTATTTTGAGCACGACGGGACACATCAAGGCAAACTTGAGACTGCAAAGAAATCCTGGTGCCTTTGAGACTTCACATTGGGACCATGAGTGCCTATGCTGCAATGTTTCCATGCTCCTGTGCCTTGGAAGAGCGAAACTCCAACATTGATGGCGGGATACTGGCATATCTAGCCCTGTAGCTTGGGAATGCTGCATAATGATTGCAAAGATTGGATCGGACCACGAGACGGCACTTTTCAGCATGGTGACGGAAAGTTCATAATAGTCTAGTCTTTGCACCTTTGTCTCAAGATATTGCTTGGTTTGTTGTTGTAGCTTCTTCAGGTAGTGGTGGGGTGGGCCTTCAGACAGCAGTGCATGAATACAAAAAGAAAAAGGGAGAATGTCAGTGTACAGTTATTGGAGGAATTCCAGGCTGGCGCAATGGTTGGGAAATTAATAAGGAGTATTTAAAAGGGTTGTAATGTGCACAGGTAGAGTGGGTTCCCCACGGGGTACAGAGTCCGAGAGACAGCCAGTATCTTACTAGAGCCCCTGAAGGTGGGGATAGTCAACACTGCATGATATTGCCAAGTCCCTGGGTTCACCACACTTACTCACGGGGCTCAGGTTAAAGCAGTAGGCGGACTGGGGGACGTAGAATTACAATAAGATATAAGACCTGGATGTCCAGGGATACTTTGGTTTTAATTCTTGTGAAGTATGGTAGTACAATGTTTCAGAAATTATAAGCCTATGGTTCCCCAGCTAACTCGAAACTGAGTTGGACAGGAATGCCAAAACCTCAAAATTTACAAAAAAAATTATAGGACTGATGTGTTGTTTACATTATCTAAATATATCTAAGATAGAGAACCAAAAGAACAACCTAGGGAGCATAATATTAAACAAGGAAAATGAAAGAAAGAGAGGTAAGTAATGAAAATGAACAAGAAGAACAGTAAAAATTATGAGAAAGAAAGGAGAAAAAAACAAAAAGCAAAAAAACAGTAAAAAGTAAAAAACATACAGGCTTAATGCTGCTTCAACCAAGACTATTTATCACACATAGAGAAAAATACACAAATATGGGAAACCCATATATAGTGAAAAAGTGGATTTTGCCGGCACTTATGAGACTGATGGGTTTAAAACATCAACATTTATTTATATCATTAAAAATACAAAAAAGTACATAAAAGAATATACATAAAAATAGCACCACAACACCAAGAATTCCTCCTAGGGGATTCTTAGTGAACTGCAAGAAAAACAATTCCACATGTGTCAGGAGGATGATACATAATACCAGACTTGTACATAACAGTGGAATGAAAGAGTTGACGCGTTTGCGTCGTGTGGTCGCCACCTCAAGTGGGCGGCGATAGGCGTCACTGGACAGTGACGTCATATGCACGACGCAACATGCGCTTCAACACAGGGCGCATTGGGGTTCTCCATTGGACCAAAAGTAAGCATGTTTATTTTAATAATCAATTGCACCTCAATAGTCAATGTAAACACATAGGTGAAATGAGATGCAAGCAGCGCTAAATAATCCTTATAAAATAGTCCAATTAAACTTCTTGGTGATTGATGCATCCACATAGGGTTACAATCATGCTCCAATGATAACCGCCACCACACCGCGTGAAAAAAACTCGGGAGGAACAATCCACCCTAAATGGATACACTCACCAGAGGTAAGCCAACAATGAACCTTTAGATCTCAATGGTGTCACCGTTTGTTTCTCATCCACTTTTCACTGGTCAAATTCCTGGTGTGTGTGTGGTCAAAAATCTGATTGATCATGGGCGAACCTTAAACAAATGTGCTCACATAGTGCATGATCCACAAAGATTTTATTGGGCACAATACACATCAAATCCCCCCCCTTTCAGATGTACACTTACACACTAGTAAAAGATAAATAGCACATCACATAGCATCTCATAAAATGAATCAATCAGCTGCGGACACTTCCGTCTCACCGCTCCTATGAGCTGTAGCGGCGTTCCCGGGCACGGAGGGGTCCCAGCTGATGCAGACTGACAACCGCGTGGTCACGGCTGACGCGTTTCGTCATCACTTCGTCTGAGGGCGTGACCACACGGCACTGCGTCTCTGCTTTATCCTGGACACAGGCAGGCAATATAACCCCCTCTGTCAATCTACAACAAATATCATCGCACAAGTCTACTTTGCGTACCGGCAGGGAAAGACACACCAGCTGTCCACATCTGTCCTAAGAACAGGCTATACTCATAAGAACCCTGGGAAGACTCACATAAATGTTTGTAAACCACGGCTATAAACCGCGGTTCAGCTCCCCCCACTGGCTCACATACACCATACAATCCCAATCGGGTGCATTGGTGGTAAAGAAACAGCCCATGATGATGGAAGTCTAACTACTGGTGTGTCCCAATTAGCCCGCACCTATACACAGTCACACTCTTCTTAGTATATAAATTTAAAAATCACTAAGCATATGCAACTTTTGCATCTACATAAACCTATTTTTACAAATACATAGGAACACATGTCTAACTACTTCTTCAATACAGAAACAATAATCCATATACCTTAACAAAAATAAAAATACATGGATAAATAAAAATATCAAAATGAAAGAAAATAGCTGATAAATAAATACCTATACCCTAAAATAGGCCAAGCACACAAATTGATCGCAGTGTTGATCAATATGGAAAAAAACATATAGAAAAATAAATAAAATTCACAACCCCCCAATATATAAGGGGCTTATTACACTACCCCATCTGGTATCATATGTTAACTGTGATATATTCTAGGAATTACTGATGAAACAATTTACATCCAGTTCCACGTTCAATCCTGCAGGCTGGAGCAAGCCAGTGAGGTAGATCCACTTGCCCTCACATTTCGAGATCTCCCTCACTTTATTCGCCCCTCTCCAATGTGCAGACAGCTTTTCTATTCCCCAAAATTTCAACCCAGAAGGGTCTCTATTGTGTTTTTTACGAAAATGGAGGGACAAGTTATGATCTTTATATCCTGCTTTGATGTTAGTAATGTGTTCCGACACCCTCTTACTCAATTTCCGTTTCGTGCGGCCAATATACAGTAAGCTGCATGGACATTGTATCGCGTACACCACATTCTTGGTGCTACACGTAACAAAGTCCTTGATGGAAAACTCCTGCCATCAGATGTAGACGCAAAGGAAGCGAAATTACGCAAATGTGTATGTACCTGTTTACAGGAAACACATCTGCGACAAGCAAAAAATCCAGCCCTGGCCCAGAACATAGTTAGAGTCCTAGGAGGGTCTATAACTTTCCTGACCACCCTATTCCCAAAAGATGGAGCTTTTTTGTACACAAATTTTGGAACCTTGGGTATTTGATCTTTTAACACTCTATCCAAAGTCAAAATTGGCCAGTACTTCTTAAATATAGCCTCCACCTCACAGTGTTGGGCGTGAAAGCTACTAAAAAAAGCCCATTCATGCTTCCCCTCTCTGACACCTTCAGGATGTCCTAAGGTATCCTCCCTCGGAATGGACTCAACCCCCTCCATCGCCTGATCCAAATCTTTTTCACTGTATCCTTTCTCAAGGAACCGTGAAATAACTATCCCAGCTTGTTGGACAAAATCACTGTCTTTGGAGCAGTTCCTACGTACCCTCATGAGCTGACCCTTAGGGATATTCTTCAGCCACACCGGATGGTGGCCACTCTGAATAGCCAGATAGCTGTTTCTATCGGTGGGCTTGAAGAATACCTTTGTGGTCAGCTCATTGTTACTCAACATGACAGTCAGATCTAGATAATTGACCTGATCTCTGCTCCAACATGAATCTAACTTGATGTTTTTATTGTTGTTTTTCAACTTATATAGAAACTGGATTAGAGTGGCCTCCGTCCCAGTCCAAATAAAGAACAGGTCGTCTATATAGCGTTTATAGAAGACCAGTTCTTTAATATCAAATGCATAAATGGTCCTATCCTCCCACTCACTCATAAAGAGATTGGCGAGGCTGGGCGCGAATTTAGCGCCCATAGACACGCCCCTATTCTGAGTGAAAAAGGAACCTCCATACCAGAAATAGTTATGGGTTAGACAAAAGTCTAACACCATGCCCAAAAATCTCTTCTGTTCGTACGGAAGGTCCTCACGTTTACTGAGGGCCCAATTTAAAGCTAGTAATGCATCCTCATGCGATATAATTGTATACAATGAAGACACGTCGGCAGTTACCAAAAAAACTTCTTGTTGGTCAGTAATTCGAACAGTATGCAATAGATTGATAAATTCCTTAGTGTCCTTTAGGTAAGCTTTTGTGGAAATGACACTGGCCTGTAAGAATCTATCCAGATATTCCCCAGCCCTTGACGTCACCAAACCTATGCTGTTAACTATAGGTCGACCCGGGGGCCGGGATGCATCCTTATGAATTTTAGGCAATGTGTAGATTGTGAGAATTCTACTGAAGCTAGGATATAAATATTGCTCCTCTTTTTTGTTTAGAACTCTGGTGGAATATCCATAATCCACCAATCTACTCAGATCCTCACGATACATTGTCGTGGGGTCCATGCATAATCGTTCATACGTGTCCCTATCAGATAACATGTCAATGAGTTGGGTGTGGTAAAATTCTTTACTAAGAATATCGGCAGGGCGTATCACCACCTCCTTCCTATTTTCCAAGGAATTAATCCCATCTATTATGTATTGGGGATTTAAGTTTTTTTGAGGGGTTATTGTCTCCAAATCATTTAACACCAGTCTTTTAAAAGTCTCAATATAATGGTTTGAAGGCAAGGGTGGATTAAATAGAGACTTGTTACTCAGTCCACTATCCACCCCTACCTGCACTTCACTAATTCTACCTACATTGGCACCATTCAAACCCAAAAAATATTTTTTAATATTCATTTTTCTAACATACTTGTGTATGTCCGTGTAGACTGTAAATTTGTTAATCGGCCTTCTTAATGCACATTTTAGGCCTGCATGCAATATATTGGTCTCCTTTTTGGAAAGATCAACTTGGGCAAGATTATAAATACCACCTACTCACTCACCCTTCTCCTTTTTTTGTTGAACCCGCCTCCCGGCTCTACACCCTCTCATAGTGTCTTGTTCGCCCGTATATCGGGTTCCTTGCCAGGCTGGGGAATTCCACCCCACCTGGTATGGATAGGGGTGATAGGGGTGGGGAACTGGATCTCTCCTGATCCCTCTCCCTCTGGCTCTCCTCCCGCTGCCCCTTCCTCTCCCTAAAAAAGACCTATCCCTTCTGGGACTCTGTTGGTATGGGTGTTGTGTTAAAGTTTCAAATTTATTAGCCACCGGAATATTATACGGGCTTCTAACTGATACATCATCCCTACCTACAGAAGGGTTATTGCCCACCCTAGGTGGTGGACCACCCTGGGCTCTTCCATAGTGCGTATGTGTTTTAGGATCCTGCCTTAATGAAGACTTCTTATTGGCCTTTCTGACTGGAGTATAGGTACTTCCACCCTTATTCTGATTGTTTACCCCTTTAGAATGAATCGGGATCCCTTGTATCCCTAAAGGGCGTATGTTAGGTGGCACCAGAGATGGTGGGCTCTCTGTATCACTTCTTCCCTTAACTGGGTTATTCTGTACCTGCCACGCATACATTTTTTTATTTTTGAAGTCCTGCATATCCCGGTGAAATTTTTTAATCTTTTTCTTCTGAGTGTCCTTATCTACTTTTTCAAGTTTCTTTTTAATATCAACATTAAAGTAAACAACCGTAGGCTTGTCTTTAACAGCCTCCAATTTACTTTTAAGATCAGCTATTTTCATTTCCAATTTTTTCATTTTGATCCTTTTTCTTTTTAAAACTAATTCTTGCAACCTAAAACCTACACCATTAAAAAATTGCACCCATTCCAGATTGTATTCTTCTTCATCTAAGCCATCCTGAGGACACACATCCCAACGGAGACTCCTCATGATGATATTATGCTTCAGATATTGCTCAAACGTGCAAATATCCCACCAAGTGCGCACTTGTTTTTCCAATGCGTATCCTAAGGTGGTCAATATTTGGTTAATATCATCCCCTACTTCCTCCTCAAGCTGTGGGGAGAAAATCTTGTCAAGGTTTAATTGACGGCTCGTGAGAAACTGTATCGCATCCATGGCAGCTAATATATAATAAAACGAAATACTAATAAAAACCCGGCAATTGAATCTAGATGAGATAAGCTGCCAGTATCAGCGCTCTTGATGCAAAAAAATTAATAGTGGTTGATACATACACTAGTATGACATAAATCAATGCATAAACCAAATAAATAAAGCATCTAAATATCAAAATAAAATAATAAGAATAGCTGCTGCTTTAAAATCACAGTTCATATTCAATTGCACCTCAATAGTCAATGTAAACACATAGGTGAAATGAGATGCAAGCAGCGCTAAATAGTCCTTATAAAATAGTCCAATTAAACTTCTTGGTGATTGATGCATCCACATAGGGTTACAATCATGCTCCAATGATAACCGCCACCACACCGCGTGAAAAAAACTCGGGAGGAACAATCCACCCTAAATGGATACACTCACTAGAGGTAAGCCAACAATGAACCTTTAGATCTCAATGGTGTCACCGTTTGTTTCTCATCCACTTTTCACTGGTCAAATCCCTGGTGTGTGTGTGTGTGGTGAAAGATCTGATTGATCAGGGGCGAACCTTAAACAAATGTGCTCACATAGTGCATGATCCACAAAGATTTTATTGGGCACAATACACATCAAATCCCCCCCCTTTCAGATGTACACTTACACACTAGTAAAAGATAAATAGCACATCACGTAGCATCTTATAACATGAATCAATCAGCTGCGGACACTTCCGTCTCACCGCTCCTATGAGCCGTAGCGGCGTTCCCGGGCACGGAGGGGTCCCAGCTGATGCAGACTGACAACCGCGTGGTCACGGCTGACGCGTTTCGTCATCACTTCGTCTGAGGGCGTGACCACACAGCACTGCGTCTCTGCTTTATCCTGGACACAGGCAGGCAAATTAACTCCCTCTGTCAATCTACAACAAATCTCATCGCACAAGTGTACTTTGCGTACCGGCAGGGAAAGACACACCAGCTGTCCACATCTATCCTAAGAACAGGCTATACTCATAAGAACCCTGGGAAGACTCACAGAAATGTTTGTAAACCACGGCTATAAACCGCCGTTCAGCTCCCACCACTGGCTCACATACACCATACAATCCCAATCGGGTGCATCGGTGGTAAAGAAACAGCCCATGATGATGGAAGTCTAACTACTGGTGTGTCCCAATTAGCCCGCACCTATACACAGTCACACTATTGGGTCCCTATTGTGTTTTTTACGAAAATGGAGGTACAAGTTATGATCTTTATATCCCGCTTTGATGTTAGTAATGTGTTCCGACACCCTCTTACTCAATTTCCGTTTCGTGCGGCCAATATACAGTAAGTTGCATGGACACTGTATCGCATACACCACATACTTGGTGCTACACGTAACAAAGTCCTTGATGGTAAAACTCCTGCCATTAGATGTAGACGTAAAGGAAGCGAAATTACGCAAATGTGTATGTACCTGTTTACAGGAAACACATCTGCGACAAGCAAAAAATCCAGCCCTGTCCCAGAACATAGTTAGAGTCCTAGGAGGGTCTATAACTTTCCTGACCACCCTATCCGCAAAAGATGGAGCTTTTTTGTACACAAATTTTGGAACCTTGGGTATTTGATCTTTTAACACTCTATCCAAAGTCAAAATAGGCCAGTACTTCTTAAATATAGCCTCCACCTCATGGTGATGGACTCAACCCGCTCCATCACCTGATCCAAATCTTTTTCACTGTATCCTTTCTCAAGGAACCGTGGAATAACTATCCCAGCTTGTTGGACAAAATCACTGTCTTTGGAGCAGTTCCTACGTACCCTCATGAGCTGACCCTTAGGGATATTCTTCAGCCACATCCTTTCTCAAGGAACCGTGAAACCGTGGTTTATGCATTGATTTATGTCATATTAGTGTATGTATCAACCACTATTCATTTTTTTGCATCAAGAGCGCTGATACTGGCAGTTTATCTCATCTAGATTCAATTGCCGGGTTTTTATTAGTATTTTGTTTTATTATATATTAGCTGCCATGGATGCGATACAGTTTCTCACGAGCCATCAATTAAACCTTGACATGATTTTCTCCCCACAGCTTGAGGAGGAAGTAGGGGATGATATTAACCAAATATTGACAACCTTAGGATACGCATTGGAAAAACAAGTGCGCACTTGGTGGGATATTTGCACGTTTGAGCAATATCTGAAGCATAAAATCATCATGAGGAGGAGTCTCCATTGGGATGTGTGTCCTCAGGATGGCTTAGATGAAGAAGAATACAATTTGGAATGGGTGCAATTTTTTAATGGTGTAGGTTTTAGGTTGCAGGAATTAGTTTTAAAAAGAAAAAGGATCAAAATGAAAAAATTGGAAATGAAAATAGCTGATCTTAAAAGTAAATTGGAGGCTGTTAAAGACAAGCCTACGGTTGTTTCCTTTAGGCCTCATACACACGGGCGTATCTTTAAAAATAAACAAAGACGTCAAGGAAAAAACAATCTGCGTTTTTCGGCGTTATGCATCGGCGTTAGTGAGCGTAAGTGAGCGTCGGCGTCAATAGGCGTTTTTAAAAAAAAATCATCTCTCTGCTTTTTTTTCAACCTAAAAACGGCGGCGTCAAAAAATGCTGGAAAACGCTGGTACAATATTAGCTGGCGTTAGTTGGCGTTTGTTGGCGTTTTGCGGCGTCAAAAAATGCCAAAACGTTACAGCCTCAGAACGCGATGGCCGTGGGTTCTACTTTCAGCTCACTAACGCCGACACCATCTACAGCTCAAAAACGCTGACGTTTTTATGGGGCCTTTGACTAACATGGAGAGCTGCAAAAAATGCCAGCAAACCCCGGCGTCAAAAAACGTCCGTGTGTATGAGGCCTAAATGTTGATATTAAAAAGAAACTTGAAAAAGTAGATAAGGACACACAGAAGAGCCAGAGGGAGAGGGATCAGGAGAGATCTAGCCCCCACCCCTATCACCCCTATCCATACCAGGTGGAGTGAAATTCCCCAGCCTGGCAAGGAACCCAATATACGGGCGAACAAGACACTATGGAAGGAAGAGAGGGTGTAGAGCTGGCAGGCAGGTTCAACAAAAAAAGGAGAAGGGTGAGCGAGTAGGTGGTATGTATAATCTTGCCCAAGTTGATCTTTCCAAAAAGGAGACCAATATATTGCATGCAGGCCTAAAATGTGCATTAAGAAGGCCGATTAACAAATTTACAGTCTACATGGACATACACAAGTATGTTAGAAAAATATTTTTTGGGTTTGAATGGTGCCAATGTAGGTAGAATTAGTGAAGTGCAGGTAGGGGTGGATAGTGGACTGAGTAACAAGTCTCTATTTAATCCACCCTTGCCTTCAAACCATTATATTGAGACTTTTAAAAGACTGGTGTTAAATGATTTGGAGACAATAACCGCTCAAAAAAACTTAAATCCCCAATACATAATAGATGGGATTAATTCCTTGGAATATAGGAAGGAGGTGGTGATACGCCCTGCCGATAAGGGGGGGCGTGGTCATTCTTAGTAAAGAATTTTACCACACCCAACTCATTGACATGTTATCTGATAGGGACACGTATGAACGATTATGCATGGACCTCACGACAATGTATCGTGAGGATCTGAGCAGATTGGTGGATTATGTATATTCCACCAGAGTTCTAAACAAAAAAGAGGAGCAATATTTAAATCCTAGCTTCAGTAGAATTCCCACAATCTACACATTGCCTAAAATTCATAAGGATGCATCCTGGCCCCCGGGTCGACCTATTGCTAACAGCATAGGTTCGGTGACATCAAGAACTGGGGAATATCTGGATAGATTCTTACAGGCCAGTGTCATTTCCACAAGGGCGGAGGTATCGTGGTACTGGATAAAGAGGATTATCTTAAAGAGATGACCCGGATCCTTGGTGACCATGATACATATACAGCACTCCCATCCGATCCCACACAAAAATACAAAAAGGAACTGAAGACGATTATTGACCAAGGCTTTAATGAAGGCATCCTAAACAAAAAAGAGAAGGCTTTCCTGATCCCCAAGGCACCTAGGATCCCTGTAATGTACTACCTCCCCAAGATCCACAAGAACCTTGTAAACCCACCTGGAAGACCGATAATAAGGGGCATTGACTCAGTCACCTCCAGGGAGGGGAAGTACATCGATTTCTTTTTACAGCCCTTGGTCAAGAATACACCCTCTTTCTTGAAAGACACCAGAGATGTCATTCAACACTTGGAGAGAATACAGACACACAAGTTTGACTTTATGGCCACAGCAGATGTGGCATCCCTGTATACTAACATCCCCCACAGACTAGGGATGGAGGCCGTAGAATATTTTCTTTCCTTTGATGACTCCCTGCCACAACCTCAAAAAAGATATCTTATTGAATTGTTGGAATATGCCACTAAACACAATTACTTCTGGTTTAACAACCAATTCTACAGACAGGACAAAGGCGTGGCTATGGGCGCTAAGTTCGCCCCTAGCCTGGCCAACCTTTTCATGGCCAAATGGGAGGAGGATGTCGTCTATAGGAATAAATGGCCCCAACTCGTCTTATTGGCCAGGTATATAGACGACGTGCTCCTCCTCTGGAAGGGCACCGAAGGAGACCTGGAACAGTTTTTCTCATTCCTCAATGCGAATGATAGGGGCATCACCCTAGAATTCGAAGCCAGTCGAACTAATATCCACTTCTTGGACTTGGAGATCTCTGTGGTTGGTGACATCCTCAAGACACATACCTTCTTCAAACCTACGGACAGAAATGGCTATATCCCCACGGATAGCTGCCATCACAATGCATGGTTAAAGTCAGTACCTAGAAGTCAATTTCTCAGAATCAGGCGGAATTGTACAGATATTCAAGACTATGAACTCCAAGAGATGATCCTGAAATATCGTTTTCTTGAGAAAGGATACAAAGAATCCCTGATTACTAGTGAAGTTACAAGGGCCCAAGCCACTGATAGGAGGACTCTAGTGTACCTACAGCCCAGGCCACAAACTTAGAAGGACCAACAGCACAAATGGTCACTATTTACATCCTTCTCCACACAACATAGGAAATTTCTGAACATTGTTCGGAGACACTGGGGTATCCTGCAGAATGACCGGGTCCTAGGCCCTCTTCTACCTGAAATGGCTAAAGTTATTTTTAGGGGTGTCCCTGCATTAAGGCACAAGATAGCACCCAACATCTTGAACCCCCCTGTCAAACCAACCTTTTTCCACAATCTCAAAGGCTTTTACCCTTGCAGACGATGCAGGGTGTGCAAACTTAACATATGCAAGGATAGGAAGATCCTGTCCTTCACTTCCACCACGACGCATACCATGTACAATATCAAACACTTTTGCACATGCGAGACTAAAAACGTTGTCTATATGATTACCTGCCCCTGCGGTAAACAATATATTGGGAGAACAATCAGAACATTTTCTATAAGGGTAAATGAACATATTACGAACATTATCAAAGGAAAGACCAATCACAGTGTGCCCAAACACTACGTGAGGGTACATGACAGGAACCCCAATGGTACTTTGTTCTCAGTTATTGACAGATTTACTCCACATTGGAGAGGTAGTAATATCATAAGGGGTGTTTCACAACAAGAAGTATACTGGATTTATACGCTCAAAACTTTTACCCCTTATGGGTTAAACGTGGATTGGGACATAAATTCTTTTATCAACCGCTCTTAAATTTATTATATTGTATTAATTGATTTTTAAGGAGTTTTATATTCACTGTATTAGATATACAAATCCTTTGCTTAATGCTGATGTCTGCAATTTTTAGCTATACTCACCTTTAGGGGCTTTGTTTTTGAATGTTTATGTATCCCCAAACACATGATTACATATATGAACGTCTTCCAACCTACCTCTATATATAACCCCATTAGGGTTAACCTTCCTTTTTTGCACAAAACCCTCTTACCTGATATGGATCCACTCATTTATTTTCAATTTATTTTTATTTATTTATGCTTATTTACAATTTAAAAAAGTTTTAAAAAAGTTTTTAATATTTTACAATTTAACATTTAAACAGTTCTAACCACTTTTTACTCTTGCCTCACGCATCAATTTAAGGTGGTCCCTCTGTAGATGCAAGAGTTTTTGGATTGCATGGTAATTTCTTCCGCACGGTTCACATACCACTGACGTTCAGACTTTCGTCTGTACAATGGAGTGGCATACTGGCCAATCACTATCCTGGTCCCTCCCCTGTCAGCAGAACAGGTCCAGGTACCTCAATTACGCCATTTCCGGCGGCTTCTCTGTGACCCAGGGCGGATCTGACGTCGCGTTTGACACGGGCGGTTTCCGCCCATACTCTATTGGTGTCTTGCGCGGTACGGGCTGCCGCCATTACACATTCATCTGGATCACTCTATTAAAGATTTAATCCCCAGAAAAGGGGGCGGGCGGACCCTCTATCATCATTTTTTCCTTGGTCAGTTTTTATCCCACCCTATACAGCGGCTATTATATACACACGGGAGTACTTCCGGTTTGATACCGGAAGTGTCTGTGAACATCAGAAATACACTCGTTGGTGGGTGGCTAGAGTTATTATTAACCCTAACCTAATGACACAACTTTCTACTTATGATTTACCACCTAAGACATAACTGTGATCTATATTTGGAATGACTTTAGAGGTATTTTGGAACCATTGTAATCTCTATTACATCCGGCTGACACCGGAAGTGCTTGTCTCTATGCCCGCCCATGACCTGAGGGCGGAAGTCGATTCACCCCCAATCAAAGGGGCATAAGGGCTATATATTCGGCAGCATTTCTTGGTATGGCAACCCCAGAGGACGTATTCTTATACGAAACGCGTCGGGTAGCCCATTACACTGAAATGCTGCTTGTGATTTTATACTTTGAAAATTTTATCTGACATTTTTTACCTGAAGGACTTTTTTATCACTATTTAATAAATAAATATACCTCATCATCCGGGGTTTCACACTATTCCGAGTCTTCTCTTGTCCCCTCGGTTGCTCATCCATTTTTTCAGACCATTGTTCAATTCTACCTTCCTCGATACATCACGGAGAGACATTTCCAGGATATCCTTGTCTTACAAGTAAGACCCACTCCATCGTTAAGGATTGTGTGACGCATTGCCCATTAGAAGGAAGACCTGCTAGGATCTGGAATCGGTGCAAAGCCCTCTTCCATAGCTGGGAAAACCTTGGACGAGATGAGATCTCCACAGCCAGGATCCCCTTGAGATGGTTCTATGCCTATATTCAAACGGTATCTGGTAAGCCTCCAATTTACCTCCATTTGAGGATTTCACCTGTACCCTTGAACAGTTTTGTTACATCACTTCCAGTGAAGATTTTGCACATCTGATGTTTTCGTTAATATTGACTGTCACAGACTCACCAATATAATTTTATTCACTGAATTATTCTAATTTTCATTCATCTCATATGGTTTGAGCGCTATATTATTGTTTGTATATCATTTCCACAAAAGCTTACCTAAAGGACACTAAGGAATTTATCAATCTATTGCGTACTGTTCGAATTACTGACCAACAAGAAGTTTTTTTGGTAACTGCCGACGTGTCTTCATTGTATACAATTATATCGCATTAGGATGCATTACTAGCTTTAAATTGGGCCCTCAGTAAACGTGAGGACCTTCCGTACGAACAGAAGAGATTTTTGGGTATGGTGTTAGACTTTTGTCTAACCCATAACTATTTCTGGTATGGAGGTCCCTTTTTCACTCAGAAGAAGGGCGTGGCTATGGGCGTTAAATTCGCGCCCAGCCTCGCCAATCTCTTTATGAGTGAGTGGGAGGATAGGACCATTTATGCATTTGATATTAAAGAACTGGTCTTCTATAAACATTATATAGACGACCTGTTCTTTATTTGGGCTGGGACGGAGGCCACTTTAATCCAGTTTCTATATAAGTTGAATAACAACAATAAAAACATCAAGTTAGATTCATGTTGGAGCAGAGATCAGGTCAATTATCTAGATATGACTGTCATGTTGAGTAACAATGAGCTGACCACAAAGGTATTCTTCAAGCCCACCGATAGAAACAGCTATCTGGCTATTCAGAGTGGCCACCATCCGGTGTGGCTGAAGAATATCCCTAAGGGTCAGCTCATGAGGGTACGTAGGAACTGCTCCAAAGACAGTGATTTTGTCCAACAAGCTGGGATAGTTATTCCACGGTTCCTTGAGAAAGGATACAGTGAAAAAGATTTGGATCAGGCGATGGAGCAGGTTGAGTCCATTCCGAGGGAGGATACCTTAGGACATCCTGAAGGTGTCAGAGAGGGGAAGCATGAATGGGCTTTTTTTAGTAGCTTTCACGCCCAACACCATGAGGTGGAGGCTATATTTAAGAAGTACTGGCCTATTTTGACTTTGGATAGAGTGTTAAAAGATCAAATACCCAAGGTTCCAAAATTTGTGTACAAAAAAGCTCCATCTTTTGCGGATAGGGTGGTCAGGAAAGTTATAGACCCTCCTCGGACTCTAACTATGTTCTGGGACAGGGCTGGATATTTTGCTTGTCGCAGATGTGCTTCCTGTAAACAGGTACATACACATTTGCGTAATTTTGCTTCCTTTGCTTCTACATCTAGTGGCAGGAGTTTTACCATCAAGGACTTTGTTAGGTGTAGCACCAAGTATGTGGTGTACGCGATACAGTGTCCATGCAACTTACTGTATATTGGCCGCACAAAACGGAAATTGAGTAAGAGGGTGTCGGAACACATTACTAACATCAAAGCGGGATATAAAGATCATAACTTGTCCCTCCATTTTCATAAAAAACACAATAGAGACCCTTCTGGGTTGAAATTTTGGGGAATAGAAAAGCTGTCTGCACATTGGAGAGGGGCGAATAAAGTGAGGGAGATCTCGAAATGTGAGAGCAAGTGGATCTACCTCACTGGCTCGCTCTAGCCTGCAGGATTGAACGTGGAACTGGATGTAAATTGTTTCATCAGTAATTCCTAGAATATATCACAGTTAACATATGATATAAGATGGGGTAGTGTAATAAGCCCCTTATATATTGGGGGGTTGTGAATTTTCATTTATTTTTCTATAAATTTTTTACCATATTGATCAACACTGCGATCAATTTGTGTGCTTTAATTTAGGGTATAGGTATTTATTTATCAGCTATTTTCATTCATTTTGATATTTTTATTTATCCATGTATTTTTATTTTTGTTAAGGTATATGGATTATTGTTTCTGTATTGAAGAAGTAGTTAGACATGTGTTCCTATGTATTTGAAAAAATAGGTTCATGTAGATGCAAAAGTTGCATATGCTTAGTGATTTTTAAATTTATATACTAAGAAGTGTGTGACTGTGTATAGGTGCGGGCTAATTGGGACACACCAGTAGTTAGACTTCCATCATCATGGGCTGTTTGTTTACCACTGATGCACCCGATTGGGATTGTATGGTGTATGTGAGCCAGTGGGGGGAGCTGAACCGCGGTTTATAGCCGTGGTTTACAAACATTTATGTGAGTCTTCCCGGCGTTCTTATGAGTATAGCCTGTTCTTAGGACAGATGTGGACAGCTGGTGTGTCTTTCCCTGCCGGTACGCAAAGTACACTTGTGCGATGATATTTGTTGTAGATTGACAGAGGGGGTTAATTTGCCTGCCTGTGTCCAGGATAAAGCAGAGACGCAGTGCCGTGTGGCCACGCGGTTGTCAGTCTGCCTCAGCTGGGACCCCTCCGTGCCCGGGAACGCCGCTACGGCTCGTAGGAGCGGTGAGACGGAAGTGTCCGCAGCTGATTGATTCATGTTATGAGATGCTATGTGATGTGCTATTTATCTTTTACTAGTGTGTAAGTGTACATCCAAAAGGGGGGGATTTGATGTGTATTGTGCCCAGTAAAATCTTTGTGGATCATGCACTGTGTGAGCACATTTGTTTAAGGTTCGCCCCTGATCAATCAGATCTTTCACCACACACACACACACCAGGGATTTGACCAGTGAAAAGTGGATGAGAAACAAACAGTGACACCATTGAGATCTAAAGGTTCATTGTTGGCTTACCTCTGGTGAGTGTTTCCATTTAGGGGGGTTTGTTCCTCCCGAGGTTTTTTCACGTGGTGTGGTGGCGGTTATCATTGGAGCATGATTGCAACCCTATGTGGATGCATCAATCACCAAGAAGTTTAATTGGACTATTTTATAAGGACTATTTAGCGCTGCTTGCATCTCATTTCACCTATGTGTTTACATTGACTATTGAGGTGCAATTGATTATGAACTCTGATTTTAAAGCAGCAGCTATTCTTATTATGTTATTTTGATATTTAGATGCTTTATTAATTTGGTTTATGCATTGATTTATGTCATACTAGTGTATGTATCAACCACTATTAATTTTCTTGCATCAAGAGTGCTGATACTGGCAGTTTATCTCATCTAGATTCAATTGCCGGGTATTTATTAATGTTTAGTTTAATATACATTGATACAAATGATATGGCAATGTACTATTATGGCAATATATAAATATGTCTATGCAATTGCACTCCTCATATGGGGACATACTCTTACATTATGTACTTTCTATGTATAGTCTGCAAGAAAAAGGTCCAGAGGAAGCACATTGTTGCGAAACGCGTCGACCCTTTCAAGCTCACAGGTGTGCATTAAAACACACAGATGTTAGTGATAGATGCACCAAAGACCCATTAGACAACTAGTAACAAATAGCCATGTAAATAAAACAGACAAACAGGGAACTCTAGGAGTCGAGTTGCACGGTGACATAGGGCAGGAAACAGAATGGAAATACACTTGGAGACACACAGCCTGCTAGGGCCTTTAACATACATAAGCCTGAGGCAATGAGCAGAGTTTGAAAAAATAGGACTGACTGGATATGTCTTAATTACATTAACAGCAGGGGGGTTAAGCAGTCTTAAAATAGCAGACCCCTAACAGTTAAAGCTATGGAACTAAAAGTATCAGCATGGTTACTGATCCTTGGGAATAAGAAACAGATATGTAACAGATCTATGACGGATTCAATTCAAACTCTGGACAATACCAAAAAGAACACTCTTACCACTAAAAACAGTAACATTGACAGATATTTATAACACTTCTTAGCCTAATATACGTGTTAGAGTCACAACTATTCACTGCCGTCTTAACCAACTTAAGTAACACCCCATACACACTGTACAATCCCGGCTGTCTGATCTATCCCAGAGCTACCAAAACCATGCAGTGCAAGGACCCGCCTGATTGCACACAAAACCCCAAGGCCCGATCTCACAATACACTGCCCCAGCAAATCCAAAGGAAAAAGAACCCACAGGATATTGCACAGTGTGTATCCAGCTTTAGACTGGAGATGACCAATCCTATTGTCACTGGTAATAGGGGATTGCGGACTTTAGCCAGTTGGTTCTGCTAATCACTGGAGCAAAGAAACTCATTCATACCATAGCTCCACACATGTTGGACCAGAACGTACAACACACACAAGCTAGACAAAACACATTCAAGCAGATGGACAAACAGAAGCACCAACTAAATAATGGGGATGAAAACCTAAAACCTTCACCTGTGGAACCAGACAAAAAGAAAAAAAACAATGCTATATAAAGTTGACTGTGTGAGGCCATGATCTCCTTTTTGTTCTGAGAGCCATGAACCTCAATTATCGAATCTAAGGGATAAAACACATATAACATTTTGTATGGAACATTACATTTTTTTCCTCCTAGAAGAACTAACCCAATGGTTAGATACCTGCTATAAAAAGGACTAACTTACAAAACACACAAACATACACTACATCATATTCCACAAAGAAAGTCTTATTTGTATTGAAACAGTGCACTTTTTCCCAAATACCAAAATTTATTGAGGTCAACTTCATTATTACCACGTGGATTTTGTTTACCATTAATTAAAAAAAACCGTGGTTAAAAAAATGAGCAGCTTGTAATACCTTTTAGCGGTACCGCTTATGTACCAATTATACTACCTCACCAAAAAGAACCTTTTCAGAACTTTGTCTTTGAAAAATAAGACACATTACATTGAATACACACATTTGCATGTTAATACAGTTCTCTTCACACTCTCATAGGCCTGGCTAGAAAGAAGGGGGGGTCAGTTTTCAGTGGGCTGTCAGCAGCTGAGACAACAAGCAGACAGGTAAATCAGATGACACAACATAGGTTCCATGTATTTCACACCATAAGCACACTCTCACAATCAGCTAGCTTGAAGGCAAACTCTGGACACCCCAAATATCAGCCTGTTTTCTATAATGACCTGTACCTCTTTTTAAGCCCCTAAAATCTGTTTTGTAGGGTTGAACTTCTCCCAAAGATCCATCCCATTTAATTTGCCTATTCTCAGCCTGTATGGACGCATTCCTTACCTTAGGATCTTGGAATGGGACCCATGATCTAGGCTTTTTATACTGATTACCCCTAGGCCACGTTGCAAAGCGTGCTGAGTGCACTTCAAAATCACGTCTCTTTGTTCTATAGGGATTTTGTGTCATTACTTTTTCAATGGGACTGGATAGACATAATTTAGCTATGTGACCAAAGAGTCCACATAAATGCCATTTAATCTTATCTAAAGTTGTATAGCATCTCTTAACAAAAGGTTTTGTTTTAGATGACTGAGAAGGTTCAGTAGCTGATAGTGGGATGGCTTTTCCTGGATTAGTAGTTCTTTCTCGTGACTTACAAAATATAGGGGCAATTTGAAAGAGCTCTTACCTTCTGTGGATTTATTCCTATTGGTACATACCTTAGGCGTGAAGGATATCCCACTGACTTCAGAGATACCCAAACTTTTTGCTTTGTTATCCACTCTATCTGAAATCTGAGCAAGCAGCTCCTGGCAGCTGACAGATAATCCTTTCACCTCACTTTCTGCATCCTTCAGTCTTTTTCCAAGCTGAAGAACTTCTTACTGTAATCTCTGGTTTTCGATTACTACTTTCTGGTGGAGAGCATCAAAATTTGCCATAGAAGCTTCTAAAGCACTAACCTTACTTTTTGATATTTCTAGAGCATCTTTTAGGGATGTGTTTTGCAATTTCAAATGCTCATACTGTTTTGCCAACCACCTGGATGCAAAGATCAACGGAGTCCTTCCTGCACGCTTACTACAACGTTTACCAGTGAAATTTAATTTCCCATCCTCTTCCATCAGAGGGACAGAAGGTATCCCTTCTGCCTGGAGACTTTCCTCCCTTAAGGCCAGCATAACCTTCCCTTGGCTTGCTACTCGACCTTCCTCTTCCTGTTCCTGTGCCACACCCTCCCGCTGTAATTCACATTTTACTGGGGTATCAAACTTGTTATGTTGTGGCTTTCCCTTATTGTCGGCCACTGAAAGGTGGCAGTTCATATCAGCACCTGAGCACTTTGCTGATACGGACTGGGCACCTGCATAAGGCTCAAGCCCTGACAATTGCTCCTTGTCCCCCTGTTCATCACTGCCACAACTTTGGAGTTGAGACCGTTTCTGCTTGTCCCTACCCTCAAGTAGTGCTTGGAATGATTTCTCCGTAAATCTCATAGTCAAAACATTCCCTTCCTCTGCCCTATTCAATGACTCCAGCATCCATATAGCCCAAGCATCTCTTTCCTGTGGCCGCGTCATCTTCTTATGATGACCAGACCACAGCTGTTCCCACGCTTTAGGTTTAAAAGTACCTCTCTTAGAAAGCTTCATTCCAGTCCAATGTTCCCAATCACAAATATATTTTATCATCCAGGGTCCATATTTATCTATCATCTCTTCCCTTGGGGTCAGTTGGTAGGGTTTACCACACCCAGACCCCCTCCTTGAAGCAATTTGATTTCCCATCCTAACGGATTGAACCCTGAACTGATTTTCCAACCTTTAATCGGTTGCCTCAGAGATAGCTACTCTCTGACCAGTGATTGGGTGGACAGGTCTCTCCCCTGTCCCCCTTGTTTTTATTTTTTTCACTACTTGTCAGAACAATATTTAACTTTTTCCTTGTTCTTGACTTTAGTCCTTCAATAAAACCTTGATATTTCTCAAACTTGTTAATAGTTCAATCCACCCTGTGGACTTTTCTGACGTATTCTAAGAGAAATGCTTAAATTAGGGCTACTCCTGTTATCTCAAGAATGGTTAGATCAAAGTTGGATAATCAAGAAACGATATGAATGCTTGGAGTACAAAAGGCAGTTACTTGAGGCCCAACTACTAGGCTGCATTCACACCTGAGTGTTTTACGAGCTGAAAAACGCTTAGGTGAGAACAGGGTCTTAACAATATGATTCACATTGCCATAGTATAGCCAGTGTTTACAGGTCTAATTACAATTCCCAGTTAGTAATTGCAACGAAGAAAGATTCATACTCAAGTTCATTCAGTGTGATTTAGTTCTGTTTCCACAAGTGCGACTTGTCATGCGACTTTGGACATAAAGTTGCATTACAAGTCACAGCCCATTGATTTCAATAGCTCCTGTTCCAATCTATGCGACTTAAATTTGCAGCAAATTGGAAAAGGTACCTGCAATACTCTGATGCGATTTCCCAATGCGACCTCAACCCAGAGTGTAAATTTGGATCAAAGTTGCATTCAAAGTCACACTAAAGTTGCACTTCCCAGGCACACGCTAAATCGTGTGACTTTGGAGTTGCACTAGTGGAAATACAGCCCCAATCCCACAGGCGCGTTTCAATCACAAATCCTGGCCTAATCTCATTCAAGGGTCAACTGGAACTGCTTTTTGGCAGAAAGGGGGACACAACTATTAGAAATAAGGTTTGTAGCAGTTATACTATAGCCAGTGTTCACACAACTACAATTCCCAGTTAGTAGATTACAAAAGAAGGCAACTGCATACACATCAAAATCATTCAGTGTGACTTAGTCTCTGTTTCCACTAGCGAAACGTGTCATGTGACTCTGGACACATAAAGTTGTATTACAAGTCACAACCCGTTGATTTCAATGACACTTGTTCCAATCTATGTGACTTAAAGTTACCTGCAGTACTCTGATGCGATTTCCCAAAGCGACCTCGACCCAGAGTGTACATTTGTATCAAAGTCACACTCAAAGTTGCACTTCACAGTCACACTCTAAATCAAGTGACTTTGGAGTTTCACTAGTGGAAACGCAGCCCTTATCATTCACACTTACAATCTTATTTTAATTATACTATTCAAAATCAGTCTCATCAAAGTATTAGTACAGACAAAAGGTAAAAAAAAAAAGAAAGTTCTTAGAAGTTTACTAGTCTAGGTGTTCAGACAGAGGTGAAAAACAAAGACATAGATAATGGAAAATTGTATACTTACCTGACGGTAATTTTCCTTTCCTGATGCAAAGCACGACAGCATATACGCATGGGCTGGCTCCGCCCCCACGCCCAGTTCCAGGATCCAGTTACACTATAAAGTCAAACACCTCCCACCAGGCCGCATCCTCGTTACTTATTATCACTGCGAAGCCTTTAGGGAGGGACCTATATGCTGTTGTGCTATGCATCAGGAAAGGAAAATTACCGTCAGGTAAGTATACAATTTTCCGTTTTCCTGACACAAGCACGACAGCATATACGTATGGGACTTAGCAATCACCAAAAAGACAAGGGAGGGAAATGCTGAAGTGTTTAATTGAGGATTATCTTTATCCCACTGAATGCCTGATGTGACTTGTAGGTAAAGCTGTTGGGACCACTTTAAAATGGTCCTACATGTGTTAGATGAAGGCTATGTCGCGGTTATCCTTAAATTCTGGAGGTACTCCCTTGAGTTCTGTCCATGGATGAACCATCTGCCTAGTAAGCAGTTTTTGTACTCAAATTGATGGATTTGTCCTAGCCATCTAGCCCTCTTGAACAACTTTGATCCACACAGTACAAATGTTTTACTGGACAGCTACTGTCCCCCACTGTTGCTGTTAGGCCTGAAGAGCCCCTTGTTTGATCCTTTATAGAAGGGCCACTTCTATGTATCAGTTCGACCTCAAATCGGAAGTAGATTGTGTACATCCTGGTAAAATTTCACCAGGGTTGTCGAAATGGATGTTCAGTGTAGTCCGTAAGTCACCCTATTTCTAT
>BLSH010119355.1:0-17423 GCA_018402905.1 Glandirana rugosa
GCATATCACCTGTATTACAGATCTGCCATCAGTGGCAGTGCTACACTTTCCACATGTTGAGAAACACAGGTCCAACACAACACATATTTTGTTTAGATGAAAATTACCATTCTATTCAACCCTTTCATGCCTAAGCCTTTTTCTGACATTTGTTGCTTATTAGTTAAAATCCTTATTTTTGCTAGAAAATTACTCAAAGCCCCCAAACATTATACACATATATTTTTTTAGCAGAGACCATAGAGAATAAAATGGTGATCGTTGCAATATTTTATGTCACACGGTATTTCCGCAGCGGTCTTTCAAATGCATTTTATTTTTTTAAAAAGACACTTTCATGAATTAAAAAAGAACAAAACAGTAAAGCTAGTCCAATGTTTTGTACAATGTGAAAGATGATGTTAGGCTGAGTAAATAGATACCTAACATGTCATGCTTTGAAATTGCGCATGCTCATGGAATGGCAACAAACTAAGGTACTTAAAAATCTCCATAAGCGACGCTAGAATTATGCTAGAATTATTGCTCTTACTCTAACGATCACGGTGATACGTCACATGTGTAGTTTGAACACTGTTTACATTTGCGGGCACGACTTACGTATATGCTGCTTCTGTGCATGAGCACGGAGGGTAGGGGCGCTTTAATTTTTTTTCTGATCTATTTTATTTTATTTTTTTTATTTTTAAATTGTCTCTTTTAATTTTTTTTCCTGATCATTTTTATTGCTGTCATAAGAAATGTAAGCATCCCTTGTGACAGTAATAAGCAGTGACAGGTACTCTTTATGGAGGGATCTGGGATCTAAAAGACCCCAAGTCCCTCCGTTGCACTTAAAAGCATTGAAATAGCCAAGTCTGGCTGTTTTGAATGCTGTTATTTTTTTAAATCGTGGCGCCTTTAAGGCTCCAGTAAACCGGAAGCGATGTTATGACATTGCTTCAGGGTTACTAGAGCCGAGAACCAAAATTTCCAGTATATACAGTATCTCACAAAAGTGAGTACACCCCTCACATTTTTGTAAATATTTTATTATATCTTTTCATGTGACAACAATGAAGAAATGACACTTTGCTACAATGTAAAGTAGTGAATGTACAGCTTGTATAACAGTGTAAATTTGCTCTCCCCTCAAAATAAGTCAACACATAGCCATTAATGTCTAAACCGCTGGCAACAAAAGTGAGTACACCCCTAAGTGAAAATGTCCAAATTGGGCCCAAAGTGTCAATATTTTGTGTGGCCACCATTATTTTCCAGTACTGCCTTAACCCTCTTGGGCATGGAGTACACCACAGTTGCCTTACAGATGCTCAATTAGGTCTGGAGACATGCTTGACCAGTCCATCACCTTTACCCTCAGCTTCTTTAGCAAGGCAATGGTTGGCTTGGAGGTGTGTTTGGGGTCGTTATCATGTTGGAATACTGCCCATTGGCCCAGTCTCTGAAGGGAGGGGATCATGCTCTGCTTTAGTATGTCACAGTACACGTTGGCATTCATGATTCCCTCAATGAACTGTAGCTCCCCAGTGATGGCAGCACTCATGCAACCTCAGACCATGACACTTCCACCACCATGCTTGACTGTAGGCAAGACACGCTTGTCTTTGTACTCCTAACCTGGTTGACACACACGCTTGACACCATCTGAACCAAATAATTTTATCTTGGTCTCATCAGTCCACAGGACTTGGTTCCAGTAATCCATGTCCTTGGTCTGCTTGTCTTCAGCAACCTGTTTGTGGGCTTTCTTGTGCATCATCTTTACAAGAGACTTCCTTCTGGGATTACAGCCATGCAGACCAATTTTGATGCAGTTTGCAGCATATAGTCTGAGCACTGATAGGCATGTACACTCAACTTCTTTGGTCGGCCATTGGCGAGGCCTGTTCTAAGTGGAACCTGTCCACTTAAACCTCTATATGGTCTTGGCCACCATGCTGTTCGCATAAATGTGAAGCCCTATAGAATCCCTGAGGCTAGGCGCGAGGCAGTTGTGAAGGAAATCAAGAACATGTTAGAGTTGGACGTGATAGAGGAGTTCCACAGTGACAGGTCGGGCCCCATAGTGCTGGTCCCAAAGCCCAATGACACTATCAGGTCCTGTAATGATTTTAGAAAGCTGAATAGCGTGTCCAAGTTTGATGCCTCAGGTCGACGAACTTGTGAACAGGTTGGGAGATGCCCGGTACATAACAACCCTAGACCTAACTAAGGGCTATTGGCAGATACCCCTAACAGAGTCAGCAAAGGAGAAGACTGCCATTTCTATTCCACCTATCTGGATCAGTATCTAATTTCAGCTTGTTCAAATGAGCTCTGGCAAAGAAACCTGGAAGCTGATTGGTTTCTGTGTAGAACTGCATCAGATTTTGCACTCTCCAGCTTTAGTAAATCAACCCCTATGTGATGCCTCGTATGCGTTCATTTGGAGTGGATAACTAAGCCGTCCTCATCCCCCTCATCCTCTGTCACCCAGGCTCATACTAGTTTGCCTTTCAACGCAGCTGCCAATGCAGCCTATTTCACCGGATCCTTGTCCACTGTTATCCCATAAGTGCAGTTCAAGCTGGTGTGGCTAGCATGAGTAATGCCCCGCAGCCACGAAGAAGACAAACACAGGCCCGCAGAACCCATAGTGCCCTTCCTGATGCGCTTGCAAACCCTGATTGGCAACCCACCACTGATGCAGCGCACGTACTTCCCCCATTCACTGCCCAACCCGGAATCATGGTGAATACAGCTGAATTTACGGCCATTGATTTTTATTCGCTGTATTTCACGGAAGATCTCTATAGATCTATAGTGGACCAAAGCAATTTGTATGCTGGTCAATTCGTCGCCACTGATCCCCATTTGACACTTGCCAGAGACTGGAAACCAATCAAGGTTCCAGAATTTAAGACCTTTCTGGGCCTTTCCTTCCTCATGGGCATAAATAAAAAAAACTGAATTGCGGTCATATTGGTCCACTGACCCAATTCACCATATGTCCGTGTTCTCTGCTTGCATGTCCAGGGCACGATACGAGCAGATTTTGCGGTTCATGCACTTCAGTGACAATGAACTCAGTCGTCCACGGGGTGACCCTGAATTTGACCGCCTCTACAAAATTCAGCCCCTCATATACCACTTCAACCGCACTTTTTATGCCCAACCAAGTTGTGTGGGTGGACGAGTCTCTGGTTAAATTTTCTGGCCACCTTGCTTTCAAGCTGTACATCCCCAGCAAGCGTGCCAGATACGGGGTCAAACTGTATAAGCTCTGTGACAGGGCCACAGGCTATACACATAGTTTCATGGTTTATGAGGGCAAAAATAGTCACATAGAGCCGGAAGGATGCCCAGACTACATAGGGAGCACTGGCAAGATTGTGTCGAGCTTGGTGTCACCCTTATTCACAAAGGGGTACCACTTGTACATGGACAATTATTACACGAGCGTGCAACTTTTTAGTCACCTGTTTGATCATCAGATTGGCACATGTGGCACCGTGCGACCTAACCGCCGGGGCTTCCCCCAACATAGAATCCCAACTTTGTCGGGGGGAGAGAGCCTGCTTGAAGTGTAATAATTTGCTCATGATGAAGTGGAGGGACAAGTGGAGGGACAATCGGAATGTTTTTGTTTTGACCACCCTTCATGCAGATACGACTGTCCAAATTTCTACGGCGACTGATCTTGTGGAGAAACCCCTCTGTGTCCACGAATATAACCTAAATATGGGAGGGGTGGACCTCAATGACCAGTTAATGGTGCCGTACCCAGGGCCGGCGCAAGCATAAGGCAGAGCAAGCCACCGCCTGGGGGCGCCAGCAGAGGAGGGGCAGTAAAATCAGTACTTAGTCACTAGCTGTGCCCACACTGACTGATCATTCCTGATTGGAATCTGTCCTTTGACACAGATCCAGGCAGAATTGATCACTGTAATGCCTCCTATGCCATCTACATCCTATGTGCAGTCTCTCCCGTATGGGATGACGAGAGCTCCCCCCTGTACTGCACAGTCACTGTGGTCCAGTCCAGCCTGGCAGTGATCTGGGGGGAGGGGCCGCTCTCCGTCCTGACATGAGGGTTTCGTTTTTAGTGGCTGCTGATATGCAAGACCGAACTCCTGACAATGGGACTCTGTACTGCTAACACCAGCTGGATTGCCTCCCCCTCCTATCTTTATTACGTGCTGAATGGAGGCAGAGAGAACTGGGGTGAGTCACTGTGGCTGTGTATTGGAGAATGGAACATGGCATCCCCAGCATCCCTTTACACATGCTCTGGTCTGGGCTGTCCCTGCTCCAGGAGATGTTTTTTAGCTTGATAGTTTTTATAGAATACAGAGCCCCTGTCCCTTCCTACGTCTCAATAGTCCATCTACAGATGTGATGTATAATGTGATGGACTATTAGGTCCCTTTCACATGGGCAGACTCCGGCTCAAATCCACCTGTTTAGTGTGGAATCTCACCACCGATCCCCACTGAGCAAGTGGATGACCGGTCTATGTCTGTTCCGCTATGCAGACTGGACATGGACAGAGCTTGCTCTCCTCTATGGGCGGTTGGATGTAAACGGACCTCTTGTCCGTTTACATCCAACTTTCATCTGATCCGCTAGATGGATGGGGAATGAATATCCATCCATCTGTTTAAGCAGATCAAATTAGATGCAGGCAGGTGTAAATGGATGAATGTCCATTTACATCCACCTCTCTGTAGAGAATGGATGATCCAATCGGGTCGGGTGGGGGGGGGTGCGCAAAAATGCACCTTCGCCTATGTAGGCAAAAATCCTTGCCCCGGCCCTGGCCGTACCTAATCACCCGTAAAGCTAGACGCTGGTACAAAAAAGTGTGTATATAACTTTTTCAATTGGCTTTGCTGAACGCTCATGTCTTATACAGAGCATCAGGACTGACGGGATCCTTCCTCAAATTCATAGAAAAGATCGTCACAGCCCTTCTGTTTCCAGATGGCGCTGCACCCCCACTTCACAATGTGAATGCAGTTAGCGGCTGCATGGGAGGCACTTTCCACGTGTCTTCCGTAGTACCCCATGCCACAGAGCACCCCAAAAGAGATGTTGTGTCTGCAGACGATGTGGATACAGGTGTGACACCTGCAGTTATTGTTCCACCTGTCCTGACCAGCCTGGTCTCTGTATCGATGACTGTTTTGAACGCTATCACACATTAGTGAATTATTAGCGTAGGGTGCAGCAGACACAGCGATAGGCACACATACATAGGGTCTCCAAAGATGCCAGTGCATTTTGAGAGACCCAAACCTGGAACCGAAAAAAAAAAAGGCGTACCAAAAAAAAAAAAAAAATTTAAAACAACAAAAAAAATTGAAAAAGTTAAAAAAAACAAAAAAAATATAAAATAAAAAAACAAGTTGTACGTTTCTTTTTTCTCTCTCTTGTTTTCTCTCTAATCTCTCTCTGTTCTCTCTCTATTGTTAATATTTTCTATGCATACCTGTTTGCTACTGTTTTTATCATGTTTTCTTTGCAGGTATGTAATTTTTTTGTTAATGCTTACCTGTAGAGTTGAGCGAACCCGGACTGTAAAGTTCGGGTCCGTACCGAACTTTGGGGTGTCCGGGACACGGACCCAGACCCAGACTTTTCAAAAAAAGTCCTGGTTCGGGTCCGGGGTTCTGGTAATTTTAATGAAAAATCTTAAAAATGCTGTAAAAAAGCCCAGGAAGGTCCTAGAGGTCTGCAAAAGGAAGGAAAATGGGGGTAAGGGTGGGACAAGTGCCCTACAAAGAAATGGGGACAGGAAAATAACTTTAAATATTTTTAAGAAAATAAAAACATAAAAAATGCAAAAATGGAGATCATCTTCAAAATGGGTCTGAAAAGTATTAATTAACATTAGAGGCCATAGAACTGTTCTAAAATCATCTTCAAACTGTGTCAAAAAAGTATAAATAAGCCCGGAGTACCCATATCACTGTTCTGCAAAATGTGTGTGTCACTTTAAATGAAACCGGGAATCAGTGCACATCTCTTCTGCACAATTATTTCAAGTCTGTGTGTCACTTTAAATCAAACCGTCAATCATTGCACATCTGCTATTCACACACATCTGTTCTGCACCAGAACAGATGTTATTCACACATTACATCTGTTCTGCACACATCTGAAAATAGTTTAGAACACTTTACCTAAAACCAGGGAGGAACCATACACCTGTTCTTCAAACATCTGGAATCTGTGTGTGAAAATACAGCATGGAGAAGAGCATGCATATGGTTGCGCTCTTCACACACAGTTTGCAGATGTTTTCAGAACAGTGATATCATATCAGTGATATAATATGATTGTTCTGAAAACATCTGCAAACTGTGTGTGAAGAGTGAAACCATATGCATGCTCTTCTCTATGCTGTATTTTCAAACACACTATCCAGATGTTTGAAGAGAATGTGTATGGTTCCGCACCCGGTTTTAGGTAAAGTGTTCTATTCTATTTCCAGATGTATGAAGAACAGATGTAATGTGTGAAGAACATCTTTTCTAGGCAAAGAAAAGATGTTGTGTGTGAATAACAGCTGTGCAAGCATTAGCGGCAATAAGAAAAGTGACAGACTAAAAAGAAGTGTTCTTTTTAGTCTGTCAATTGGCTCAATTGACAGACTAAAAAGTCAATTGGAGTCAATTGGCTCCAACGCAACACATGATTTACCAAGGGGCATTGTTCAACATGCAGCAGGGCACAATTTCATTACCTCAACAGAAGGCATGGGAAATCAGCCAGGTGATGTGCAGGGTAATGGAGAAGTCACAGCTGACTGCTTCACAGTGCCTGAGCCTGATAGGCCAGATGTCATCGTGCATACCTCTGGTCCCTTGGTCGCATTGGCATCTGAGACACTTTCAATCAGGTTTCCTGTCGCAATGGAGAAAACAATATCTTTCTTAGAGAATCCTGTTGACAACAAAGATGCGCAGAGGTCTTCACTGGTGGACCAGTCTGGAAAACCTCTCACGATCACACGCCTTGGGTTCCCATCCCTGGATCATGATTACGTCAGATGCGAGCAAGCACGGATGGGGTGCTCATTGCAAAGATGTGAGGATACAAAGGAGATGGTCGTTCCAGCCCAAGGGTGTGGTATCCAAAGGGTCCAAGGGTGTGGTATCCAATATACTGGAAATAAGAGCAGCATTTTTGGCCTTAATTTCTTAGTCAGCTCATATCAAGGGGCAAAGGGTACTCCTACGGCTGGACAACACGGCAGCAATTGCATACCTACAGAGACAGGGCGGCACCCGCAGCAGGACGCTCCTTATGTGTTTCAGCAGATTGCGAACCTCTGGGAGCTTCTACAGGTGGATCTCTTTGCAACATGGGAGAATGCCAAACTCAGGAGGTTTTTCTCTCTCCTACCCCATCCACAGGCGGAGGATGTAGACGCACTCTCGTGCCCCTTGAACTTTACGATGGCCTACGCCTTTCCCCCACGTCCACTCATCTTGGGAGCCTGTACAGGTCCTGGCTGTTCTTCCATAATGGCCGAAGAGACCCTGGTTCCCACTGACGATACACCTCAGCATGATGCCTTCCATCAGGATTCCGGCATTTCCACATCTGCTAACACAGGGGAGCATATCCCATCTGGATCCGCAGAAGCTGGACCTTCAGCTATGGTGATTGAAAGGAGAAGGTTTCAAGCACTAGGCTGCTCCCAGAGAGTCATTTCTACCCTCCTTAGTGCTAGGAAACCCTCGACGAATATGATATATTCAAGAATCTGGAAAAAGTTTTCTGCCCACGCCACTGAGAGGGGTGTCAGCCCGGTCAATCCGGTTGCATTAAATATACTGGAGTTCCTTCAAACGGGTCTTGATCTGGGCCTCGGCCTGGGCACGCTTAAAGTGCAAGTATCAGCAATCTCTGCCGCAACCAACACAAGGTGGGCAGAAGACCCTCTGGTAATAACATTTCTTAAAGGAGTTCTTAAAGTCCGACCGCCTAGTAGGCGCTCCTTTCCAAAATGGGACCTCCCATTGGTGCTGGAGGCCTTAGCCAGCCATCCTTTCGCTCCCGCAGAGGAAACCTCTATTTGGAATCTCACTCTGAAAACAGCTTTTTTACTAGCTATCACTTCTGACAGAAGGATCTCAGAACTGCATGCCTTAGGGATAGGAGACGAACATATCTCCTTTTTCCCAGACAGAGTTGAACGGCGCCCTCTCAGGGGTTTTATGCCTAAAGTCACGACTCCGGCTTACCTAAAGGAGATCTGGTCATTACCAGTATTTTCCGATCCGGATTCAGGCTCCTGCCAAGAATTGGATGTCTCAAGAGTCCTTATGGTCTACCTAGAAGCAACTAAAAGTTTTAGAGACCTGAAAGACTGTTCATCATCCCATGGGGAAGAAACAGAGGCAAGGAAGCCTCTAGTCGAACCTTAGCCTCCTGGATTGTGAAAATGATTGAAAAAGCTTACAGGGTGAAGAAGATGAAGCCACCTTCTCCATTAAATGCGCACTCAACAAGGGCAGTTTCAGCCTCATGGGCAGTAAGGGCGAATGTATCCTTGGAGACAGTCTGCAGGGCCGCCACCTGGTCATCTCGGCACACTTTTCTCAAGCATTACCGTATTGATTCAGGGGCTCTTACTCCGGTGGAGTTCGGAAGAAATGTGGTGCAGGCTGCTTTGGCAGAACCTAATTAAAATTCTTTATGTTTGGCATTATTCCCTCCCGTGTCTGCTATTTATTTATCACAGGTATGCTGCCATGGAGGCACCGGGAAAATGGAAAATTGTATCATACTTACCGTAATTTTCCTTTCCCGGTGACTATCCATGGCAGCATATGCTCCCACCCTTGGTATTTCTATATTACGGAGAATGCTGGGGAGGGACTACATCTTTAATTTATGCTATTCACTGGTCCTGAGGGAGGAGTCGAGGTGGAGCACTATCACAGGTATGCTGCTATGGATAGGCACCTGGAAAGGAAAATTACGGTAAGTATGATACAATTTTCCGTTTTTTTTTTTTCTAATATGGTTTTTTATTGATATTTTCAAAAGTAGACAATACATGTTATTGCAATTGGGCTATCAGATTAACCCTTCCATACATCACATCAGGTAAGAATAACAATCGTACAGGCTTATAAACGTTAAACGTTGAAAGTAGGTCAGTAGACAAGAAGTAATCCTGTCGGCTCAGATCGTCCAATTGAAAGTGCAAACATCCAAGAGATATTGTATAATATCCAGAACAGCGGTTAGTGGTAAAATGTCAAGTTCTTTGAATTGTTGTCCAGGGAGACCAGGCTCTAGTGTATTTATTGAATGTGCCATTCTGTAGGGCTAATGAACATTCCAGATCTTTGGTCAGATTCAGCTGAAATTTTACCTCAGATATGTTGGGTGTCAGCGAACCTCTCCATTTTCGCATTATGAGTAGCCTGGCAGCAAATAGTGTGTGCATTACTATAGGTCTGTACTCCTGCGGGAAGTTTTCTATACCGATGCTGAGAAGAGCCAGTGCTGGGGAAGGCTTAGTTATCACTCCCATCAACTCTGCTATAAGGGAGAATACTTTCCTCCAAAAGGATTGTATGTGGGGACATTCCCATAAAATATGTAGTAATGATCCCGATTGAGAACAACCTCTCCAGCATCTATCATCCTTTATGTTCGTGTATTTGGATAATTGTACAGGTGTGAGGTACCATCTATGGTGTATTTTTTGCGACATTTCCCAGTAGTTACTGCATTTGGAAGAGATCTGGTTATATCTAATGTCTATTTGCCATTGATAGTCCGTGAATACTGTTTTTAGATCTCTTTCCCATCTAATATGTGTGGGTAGCTTATGGAAGATTAGTTTGTTGTGGAATGTGTTATACAGTAATGCTATCCCTTTGTCTTTTATGGAGTCAGACGACATAAATGCCCAGGCTTTACTAGGTAGTGAGGTGAAAAGGACAGGGTTCTTTGCTAGGTATGATGCTATTTGTCTGTATGTGTGTAAGCCTTGATCAGAAATATGATATTTGTTTTTCAGTTCTTCAAAGGATAGCATTTGGCCCTTTTGTATTAGTGATCCTAGTGAATGCAGTTTAATATGAGACCAATGTTTGAGAGAGATTTCTGGAAGAAGAAATGTCAGTGTTTCTAAAGGAATAGGTATCCTTTGCTGTCTGTTTGAGGATGAGGTGTTGAGGGAGAAGAATCTCCATGCTGTTAGGGCCGCTGATATAGTGGGGTGGTTGTATTTGTTGGATATTTCGGAGATTGATTGGGCTATAAGGAGTGTACTTAGGTTACCTGCTGGTACATGTTCTTGTTCGATGTAACTCCATTGTTTTTTAATAGACGGAGTGAACCAGCTTCGAAGTTGGTCTAGAATCACTGCCATATAATAGTGTTTCATGTCTGGTAGACTCATGCCTCCTGCAGATTTATGTTTAACCGTTATTGTGTATGTACATCGTGGTTTACTGTCTTTCCACACATATTTTCTGATCAGTAGCTTTAAGGAGTTAAAAAAGGAGTCTGGGGCATGTATGGGGAGTGCCCTGAATAAATATAGCAATTTAGGGAGGACAGTCATTTTTAGAGCCGCTACTCTACCTGCCCAGGAGAGATAATGTTTTTCCTATTTGTTGGAGGTCTTTCTGACACGTGTGTAGAAAGGGCAAGTAGTTTTTCACAAATAAGTTTGAGGTATTGGCCGTGATCGATATGCCTAGATAGGGCATGGAGTCAGAAATCCAGTGGAAGTTATGTTTAGCTATAAGAGTTGTTTTAGTGGATGTCGGCACATTTACACTTAAAATATTAGATTTATCATCATTAACTTTGTAGTACGAACAACCATTGAAAGCTTTGAGTAAATCAACTACCCTAGTCAGGGAAAGATCTGGTCTCGATAGGGTTAGAATAATGTCGTCTGCGAAGAGGCTTATTTTAAATTCTGTATCTTTGATCTTAATACCTGAAATATCAGAGGAATTGCAAATCATTTGGGCCAGCGGTTCCATCATTAATGTGAATATGAGAGGGGAGAGAGGGCATCCTTGTCTCGTGCCGTTTGTAATTACAAAGGGATCGGAAAAGGTTCCGTTCGCAAAAACTCGAGCGTTAGGGTTGGAGTACAATGCAATAATGGCAGAGAGAATATTAGGCTGTTGCAGGTATCCCCAATGGATCCTGTCGAAGGCTTTTTCTGCGTCTAATGTCACAAAGATTGACGGAATATTTTTCATTTTTGCGTAGTGTATGAGATTTATAATTTTCCTGGTGGCGTCTGGAGCTTGCCTCCCGTGAATGAATCCTACCTGATCTTGATGGATGATGTTAGGCATAATAGAGGCTAGTCTCTGTGCCATTAGTTTAGCATATATTTTAAGATCGGTGTTTAGTAGGGATATAGGGCGGAAATTTGTAGGCAAGACCGGATCTTTCCCTGGTTTTGGAATAGTAACAATGTCAGCAGATAACATTTCACTTGGAAAGGTGCCGGAGGACACAGCAGCTTCGAACACCTGTTTCATGTGTGGTACTAAAGTTTTACTGAAAAGTTTATAGTATTCGGCTGAGTAACCGTCAGGTCCTGGGGCCTTGCCGTTGGGGAGAGAGATGATAGTTTTGAGTATTTCAGCCTGGGAAATTGGGGCATTTAAAGCTTCAAGCTGAGTGGGGGAAATTTTAGGGAGATCCACTGAGTCCAGGAATTCTAAAATCCCTGATTTGTTTGGTTGGGGTATTGAGTGATCGTTGTTAAGATTATATAAGTTGCTATAATACGAGCGGAATGCATTTGCTATGTCTTTCGGAAGGTACATCTTTTCTTTTGAATGGGGGTGTAGGATAAATGGGATCTTTTGTTTGGATTTTTTTTGTTGAATCTGAGTTGCCAATAATTTGCCTGCCTTATTTCCTGAGGTGTAACAATTAATTTGCCATTTAAATAGATTTCTAGCGTATTTGGCATTGAGGAACGTCCTAAGGGCGTTTCTCTCAGCAAATAATTTATCACTAGTAATTTGCGTTGGGTTTTCTTTGTTTAATTTTTCTAGGGATTTAATCTTTGAGAGGAGTTTGTTAAGCTCCTGTGTCCTTTGGCGTTTGGCTAGGGAGCTTAATTTAATTAGAATACCCCGGGTATAGGCTTTATGGGCTGTCCATACAATGGTAGGGTTGCTTTCTGCAGTAGCGTTGATTTCAAAATAGTCTTTTGAGACTTTTGTCGATATTGGCGGTGTTTTGCGGGATGGAAAGCAGGTGTGTGTCATTTTTCCAGTGGAAGTTTAACGATTGCATTGATTTATCATTCAGATCCAGAGATATGGGTGCATGGTCTGACCATGTGATGGTATGGATTTCTGTGGCTATGGTGTCTTGTAATATTTGACAGTCTCCTAGGAATAAGTCTATCCTTGAATATGAGCAATGTGGCTTTGAAAATAAATCTTTCTCCGAGGAGTGTTGGCATCTCCATATATCGAATATGTCGTTCTCGTGTAGGAATTGTGACGTGTCAGATTTCCTTGGTTTTTTTGGTGGTGGCCCTTTAGTGTCCATAGAAGCGTCGGGGGCCAAATTAAAGTCCCCACAGACAATTGTGCGTCCCTGTTTGATGTTATTGATTTTTTCCATACTTTATGTATGAAACGCATTTGTCTTGTGTTTGGCGCATAAACGTTGGCTATCGTGTATGTGGTATTGTTGAGTTCACATATCAGGATGTGATATCTTCCTTGTGGGTCTGAGATTGAATTGATCAATTTAAAGGTCACTGAGTGTTTGATGGCTGTGAGAACTCCTTTAGTTTTGTTTGGAGAGTTAGCGTAAAAAATGTTTGGGAATGCTTTGTGGTTTACAATGGGTGCTTTCCCCTGGCAAAGGTGCGTTTCCTGGACGCATAAAATGTTGCATTTGAGTTTGTGTGCTTCTGTCCAAAGGAAGTGCCTTTTGCTCGGATGATTTAGACCCTTAACATTTAGGGAGGAGAATCTGAGAGGCATCTTTAATTTGTCTTTGTTTCTGCTACTATTTGAGGTTAACTTGGAATTGTGTGGATTCTACAGTAGGATGTAAAAGTAATGTATATATATATATTGAACTTACGGTGTGACGTCTGAGCTTCGAAGTCTTCAACCGATCGATCTTGTTAGAAAGACCTTGTTTCGTGGAATCTTAGGTTTTATGGTGATAAGCCGATTGTACTGTATACTTGTTAACTTTGTCTTAGATACATGTAAGGGTAAAAAGAGGTGATCAAGAGATAGAAAGAGAAGTGTATAACTTTGTGGGCGGCGTAAACCGTGACAACTATTGGGGGTATAAGGCGGATAAGCCTGGCATGTGTGGCAGATCCAGGGCTTATTTGTGTGCCTTGTGTATTGTAAGTGGAATCAAGTGGTCATGTCGTCCGGATGGTCAAAGTCTTCCCTGTCTCTGCTTTGTTGATGACGTTGATGACGGTTTTGTTGGCGTTGTTCTATCGGTTCAACTATGTTCCATTGGCGAAGTAGGGTCAGGCCCTCATCCAGTGTGCGAATGGAATATGTTCTATTTTCTTTTGTGATTATCAATTTGACTGGGTGAAAAATTGTATATTTGTTCTGCGCAACCGGATTAGATATGCTCTTAGAGCTGCTGCCACCACCGAACTGCCCAAACAAGGGTAGTGGGTTAATATGAAGAAATTAAGATGGTATTGGCGCTGCTCTATTGTGTATTTATGTAAATATTGAGAAGAAAAATTTTTTTGTGAAAATTTTCCAGTATGCTGGTAATTAATAAAAACTTATTGTTTTTTGAATTTTCCAGTTTGAACTGGGCTGCCGTATTCAGTTATTTTGGGTCAATGCAAGAAATTTTAGTGGGTCATATTGAGAAGAAAATTTTTTTTTGTGAAAATTTTCCAGTATGCTGGTAATTAATAAAAACATATTTTTTTTTGAATTTTCCAGTTTAAACTGGGCTGCCGTATTCAGTGCCGGAAGTGACGTTGGACATGTAAGCCCCGCCCTACGCGTTTCGTCATAGGACGTCTACGGGAGCGCTCAAGTAGACATCCTATGACGAAACACGTAGAGCTGTGCACTCCTTCCAAAGCGTGGACCCCTTGAGTGGGGAATGTTTTTCTGGTAAGCAGGTACACTCTCTTTCTGGAGGGATCACCCGACGCACGGATTGAAGACACCACAAGTCACTATCTTTAATATCCACAAGAAGAGTTCACATAAAAAGTCACTTCATTATTGACCAGAGGAATATGAACTGTTTGGAACTATTGTGTGTGTTTTAACCCTGGCAATTCCTTTATTTATTGTGGCACTTTATGCACTTAGCACCTTAAATAGTTCAGTAAGAAACATAATATATCCTATCACCTGGTTCATAGAGTTCCAACTACTGTATATGTGTTCTGTTTCAAATATTGACTATTTTGACCTACTTTACAGTTTACCTAGTTCAGATATTTTGCCTCTCTTGATTGTTGCCTTGAATTTGATTATTGTTCACATTGGGAATGTATTTTTAATTGCCCTAACCCACATACCAATTTTAGTAGGAATTTTTGTACTGCTATAGATATTAGCCGTTTGCATCTTTACCACTTATTTACACTGCACAATATGACCCACCAACATTTCTTGCATTGACCCAAAATAACTGAATACGGCAGCCCAGTTTAAACTGGAAAATTCAAAAAAATAAGTTTTTATTAATTACCAGCATACTGGAAAATTTTCACAAAAAAATTTTTTCTTCTCAATATGACCCACTAACATTTCTTGCATTGACCCAAAATAACTGAATACGGCAGCCCAGTTCAAACTGGAAAATTCAAAAAACAATAAACAATTAATAAAGTTTTTATTAATTACCAGCATACTGGAAAATTTTCACAAAAATTTTTTTCTTCTCAATATTTACATAAATACACAATAGAGCAGCGCCAATACCATCTTAATTTCTTCAATTTGACTGGGTGGCCCCATTTATACTGAATCTGGTGATTCCGAAGGGGTTTTGTGATGGTAGAGAGATTTTTGCGTTTCAGCATGGTGTATTTGGATAGATCTGCATAGAAGGATAGATTGTTGTAATTTTGTGGGTACGTTTTTGGATTCCTTGTGGCCCGTAACAGGTTTTCTTTTACGTGGTAGAAGTGGATGCGGACAATGGTGTCTCTTGGTATAGCGTCAGGGAGATGTGGAGGTTTTGGTAGTTGATGGATCCGGTCTATTATCAGCTCACTAGGATGTGTTCCAGGCAGGAAGGTCGCCATCAGTTGAGTAAAGTAGTCCTTCAGGGCGGAAGTTTGAATGGATTCAGGTATGCCTCTTATTTTTAAATTGTTCCTTCTGGAACGGTCTTCTAAGTCTGCAATTTTAGCTTTCATCCATTCAATATCTTCTGCCTCATCATTCTGCGCGTCCACCATTTCGTTGAAGGAAGTTGTGACCTCTCCCATCTTGTTTTCTATGGTGGTAACCCTATCTCCAAGGAGCGATACCTCAGAGGTGAAGTGTCTTAGCATATTCGTAATGTCTGAATGAATGGAGCTCTGGAGTGTCATTAACATATCTCTCAATGTGGTGTCAAGCACAGGCTGGTTAGAGGTAGGGTATGTAGCAATAGAATTAGAAAACGCTATCTGCTCCTGGTGAGGTCGCGGTAGAGGGTTTCCCTCATTTTGTATTTCAGCTTCTGGTGTCAATTTCATCTTTGATTTGGCAGGACTGGATGAGGGTGTGGATGTTGCCGAGCTAGTTTTGGTGAACTGATGTCCCCCGTTTGCTCCGCCTTGCCCTGAAACATCTTGGTGTGGTTGTCTGAGGTTGATATATGTTGCATCTGCATGGCCTTTAGCGCCATCTCGGAATGACTGTCGGTGTGGCGTCTGAAAGAACTCTGTAAGCTTGCACGGTGCCGATCTCTCTTGTCTTCTTTTTGACATTTTTGAGAGTTGGAAGATTGTTTTGATTTGGTTTGAATTAGGGACAACTGAATTAGGGACAACTGATTCCGTTGTTGCTTCCGTCCTGGATCCCCGCTATAGCCGGGGTTGGTTTCAGCAAGCTTTCATATCTGATGTAGTCAGGCTCTGACCTGGGTTAGGGAACATTACTTAGGTGGAGCCGGAGTGGAGTTCGAGTGGGCTTGCGTTTCTCGATTATTATTTGCTTAGTACCAGATATGTTGTCTAGAGAAAATGTTGGCTGTACTGGCAGGTGGATCTGAGAGATATTGGCTTCAAAGTAGGGTATACAGATATGGCCGGGAGGTGTAGGCCCTGAGATTCCCAGTTCAATCAGCTATTGAGGTACTAGCACTTGGTCGGCCTTATCTTAGGTTTTAAGCTGAAGCTAGGTTGCTATGCGGGTTTTAGGCTTCACCGGGTGTACTAAGATGGCCGCTGGTTCAGGATTACACAGTTCCCAGGTATATTTCTAATGCCTTTTTCGGGTGTTTTGATTCAAAGAGGTAATGACTCTATTTTGACGATGGGGGAATCATGTAGGGAGGGGGAGCCCTGGGGTAGCTGGATCTTATCTGCCCTGGATAGGATGGCAGCTGGTGGAGGTGAATACTGCTGCGGCCTAGTCAGATTGAACCGCGCAGAGCTGCGGCCTATATTTCTTCACTGACCGGGGATCGATCCGCACAATATTGGGGGTAGAATGTGGCCAGGGGTATTAGGATGATGTCCAGAATGTTATTTGCTAGTAAACGGCCTGTTGATTTGCAGATGCTTCTGGATTGTATGGCGCCGGCCCAGGCAGATAGGACGGAGCCGCGGCCTAGATTTCTCTGCTTTCCTCCGCTGGAATCCTGCAATAGTTATACTGTGATGTATCGTGAGATGTGGGGGACAGATGACAATGCTGTCACTACCCGATGTTTTGTGTACTCCCTGATCCAGGCTGGTTTCTGACCTGAATAGCCGGGAGCTGTACTAGGCCCCAAGATGGTGGCGCCCGCCACCAGTGCTTATGAGGGAGCCGGTCCGGAGGATGTACCGTCGCTGGTACTTAACAGAATTCCTCAATATGAGGCTGATTAGATAGTCCTGGGTCTGGGGAGTCTACTGGGGGGGTCGATGTCACTCACCCCTCTTTACTTCTTAAGGTTGGAGGCTGATTGTGAACGGTGATCAGGCGTCTGCCGGTTCTCTCCACCGTTCTTCTCTCAGATCTTCTCCTCAGGGATAGTATTTCCTTCTCTCTCTGGCAATCAACTTGTTGCTGGCTGAATAATGTATCCTGTAGAGTTGAATTAGGATAGTTTTCTCCTCTTGGATGTCGGATTGATGACTTTTAACTCTCAAGCTTCACGGAGCTAAGCAGTTAAGCAGCCATCTCCTGCTGCAGCCGGCCACGCCCCCATAATGAGTCTTTTTAACGGTTCATTTTTTCCATACGTTTTTGGAAAATATG
>BLSH010119355.1:22603-37999 GCA_018402905.1 Glandirana rugosa
AGAGCCCATTTTTGGGTATTTCATGGCCTCCAAAACTGAGATAGGTAGTGTGGGATGAAGGCATACATTTTTGCCCTTAAAAATCCTGAAGGCGGTGACACATGGGGTATCCCCCAGCAGCAGAATGCATTTTGGGGTGTAATTCCACACATACCCATGGCATGTGTGAGCAATATATCATTTCAGTAACAACTTTGTGTAAATTTATTTTTTTTGGTCATTTTTCAATCACTTATGACAAAAAAATAAAATATTCACTGTGCTTAACATGCCTCTCAGCAAATTCCTTGGGGTGTCTACTTTGCAAAATGGGGTCATTTGGGGGGAAGTTTGTACTGCCCCTCCATTTTAGCACCTCAGGAAATGAGATAGGCAGTCATAAAATAAAAGCTGCGGAAATTCCAGAAAATGTACCCTAATTTGTAGACGCTATAACTTTTGCGCAAAGCAATAAATATAAGCTAATTGACTTTTTTTTTTTTACCCGAGACATGTGGCTGAATGCTTTTTGGCAAAAATTTATGACTAAAATTTACGTTATTATATTTTTGTAACAAAATAAAGTTGAAAATATCCTTTTTTTTTTTTTTCTTCCGAGGCTGCAATGAAATAGGTACCTTCCAGCACACCTGGTGGAGTTGCCCCATAGCCTGCGAATTTTGGCAAAAGTCTTCGATCTGGTATCCAAAGTGTTCGAACGCACGATCCCCATAGACCTGGCTATAGCCTTGCTGAACCTGAAACCTGAAGGGCTGTTGCACCTTCAATTCAAATTACTAATACACCTAACCACCGCGGCCAAGCAAATAATCGCGAAAACCTGGAAATCGTTTTCCCTGATCCTCACTGAAACCAAAGGCAGAATAAACAGAGTGATGGTCCACTCTAAAATGTTAGCTATTGAAACAAATAAAATCCGTAAGTTTGAGGCAACGTGGCATCCATGGATCAAGCATGCCATGCCTCTGGACTTTGATGAAACCCTGCTACTACCATGGTGATACAGAGCCTCATACTTTTTGCACCTCCCCTACGGCCTGCGGCCTCCGCTCCATCGACCCAAAACTTTTGCTTCTTCTACCTTCTATCTCCAACCTTTTCTTTACACCTTTCTCACATTCTCCTGTTATACTCTGAGGAACCATCCAACATGGCACTGTTATAACCGATATGTTGGCAAGTAAGCCCCTAATGCCATGACCAGCATAGGGCATTTTAGACCACAAACCATGTGACCGACATCCACTCTAAACCATCCATGTCGTTAACGACAAAATCCTTGACATTAGGAACCATTCTCTTAACAACTTACTAGTTTGGAATGGATGCCGATCACTCAACCCCTCTGTCTCGAGCTGAGCAAGGAACTAAGCCTGGGATCCAGCCTCCTGGACACAGCTAGTCCCCATTGGGGTGTCCTGAGACTTGGGTCTCATTGGCTCTATTGATGTGCGTTGCTCCCCGCCAGACGGACATATAACCCACTCAGCAATCCCCCCTTTCTTTTTCTTATTGTTTAATCTCAACTCAATATGTGACGCTTCTGTTACTTGTTAACTCTTCTTTTGAAAAATGTCAATAAAAATATTGAACAAGAAAATATCATTTTTTTTCAAAATTTCCCTTATTTTTTGTTTATATCGCAAAACATAAAAAGCGCAGTGGTGAACAAATACCACCAAAAGAAAGCTCTATTTGTGGGGGAAAAAAGATGCAAATTTCATTTGGGTACTGGATTGCAGGACTGTGAAATTACCAGTTGAAGCAGCGCAGTGCCAAATTGAAAAAAGTGCTCCGGTCCTAAAGCTGGAACAACGAGTTCACCCAACCCGCAGCCCCGCTCACGGAGCACATGTGCATTTGCAGGAATGTGCCAATTTGCTGCCATATATGCACTATATGCGGTCAGCAAATTTTAACAGCAGGGCACATTCCTGCACCCAACAAAAGTAACTGTGAGGGGTTACAGTGTTCAGGCACCACCAACGCCCAATTTTTCTGCACCTGTTTGATTGGGACATGTAATAAAAATGTTATATAGTCCAGTCCCTGTAGTATATATAATATAGTTCAGAGTATATAGTGCAGTCCGCATAGTATATATATTGCAGTTCAGAGTATATAGTGCAGTCCGCATAGTGTATATATATATCAGTTCAGAGTATATAGTGCCGGCCGCATAGTATATATATTGCAGTTCAGAGTATATAGTACAGTCCGCATAGTGTATATATATATACAGTATCTCACAAAAGTGAGTACACCCCTCACATTTTTGTAAATATTTTATTATATCTTTTCATGTGACAACACTGAAGAAATGACACTTTGCTACAATGTAAAGTAGCGAGTGTACAGCTTGTATTACTGTGTAAATTTACTGTCCCCTCAAAATAACTCAACGCACAGCCATTAATGTCTAAACCACTGACAACAAAAGTGAGTACACCCCATGTGAAAATGTCCAAATTAATCCCAAAGCAGAGCATGATCCCCTCCCTTCGGAGACTGGGCCACTGGGCAATATTCCAACATGATAACAACCTAAAAAACACCTCCAAGCCAACCATTGCCTTGCTAAAGAAGCTGAGGGTAAAGGTGATGGACTGGCCAAGCATGTCTCCAGACCTAAACCCTATTGAGCATCTGTAGGGCAACTGTGGTGTACTCCATGCCCAAGAGGGTTAAGGCAGTACTGGAAAATAATGGTGGCTGCACAAAATATTGACACTTTGGTCCCAATTTGGACATTTTCATTTAGGGGTGTACTCACTTTTGTTGCCAGCGGTTTAGACATTAATGGCTGTGTGTTGAGTTATTTTGAGGGGACAGCAAATTTACACTGTTATACAAGCTGTACACTCACTACTTTACATTGTAGCAAAGTGTCATTTCTTCAGTGTTGTCACAAGAAAAGATATGCTGTAATAAAATATTTACAAAAATGTGAGGGGTGTACTCACTTTTGTGAGATACTGTGTATATACAGTATTCCAGCCCTCCTTATGTGAATGGGTATCGGGTACATTGTACCCCTACCCATTCACCAAAAAAAAATATTTAAAAAATAGCTCTGTCTTCTCCCTGATCAATCTTCTCCCCTATTCGTCTTCTCCCAGTGCCGTTTCTCCTGGTGCCGTCTTCTCCCCAAGCCATCTTCTCCGGCGTTGCTTTCTTCTTCCTCACCACTGCTGTCTTCTTCCTCACCACCAGTTACCCACTGAAAATGATAAAAAGGACACTCTTCTCCTGGTGCTGTCTTCCTCTGTTGTGACATCTCCCGCTGTCTGACATCTCTTACATAGCCTTGCAATGTCACAAGGGGGTGGGCTCTCCAGGTGACATCATGGCACGCCCCATGGTATATAAGAGCTGCCAGACAGCGGGGGATGTCACAACGGAGGAAGACAGCATTAGGAGTAGAGTGTCTTTTTTGTTTTCAGCCGGTAACTGGCAGTGAGGAAGAAGACATTGGCGGTGAGGAAGAAGACATCTGTGCAGGAGAAGACAGCTCAGGGAGAAGACAGCTCGGGGAGAAGACGGCACCAGGAGAGACTAAGGGGACCCCCCAGGCATGATATTTAAAGGAATATTTAATTTTTATTTTTTCACTTTAATCATTATTAACCACTTCTGGACTGCCGTACGTCGTTTTTTTTTTTTTTTTTTTTATGCATTTTAGTGCAAATATGAGATCTGAGGTCTTTTTGACCCCGGATCTCATATTTTGGAGGTCCTGGCATGCTTTTTTCTATTACAAGGAATGTTTACATTTCTTGTAATAGGAAAAAAGTGAACAATTTTTTTTTTTAAAAAGAAAGTTGTAAAAATAAAAAGTAAAATAAATAATTAAAAAAAAAAAATTAAAGCGTACCGTCCTTGCGAGCTCGCACGCAGAAGCGAACGCATACGTAAGTCCCGTCCACATATGAAAACGGTGTGCAAACCACACATGTGAGGTATCGCCACGATCGTTAGAGCGAGAACAATAATTCTAGCCATAGACCTCCTCTGTAATGCAAAAATGCTAACCTGTAGAATTTTTTAAACGTCGCCAATGGAGATTTTTATGTTGCAAAATTTGTCGTCATTCCGCGAGCAGACGCAATTTTGAAGCATAACATGTTGGGTATCATTTTACTCGGCGTAACATTATCTTTCACAATATGAAAAATTGACCTAACTTTACTGTTGTCTTATTTTTTAACTAAAAAAACTGAATTTTTTTAAAAAAAAATCGCGCTTGTAAGACCGCTGCGCAAATACGGTGGACATAAAGTTTTGCAATGGCTGCCATTTTATTCTCTAGGGTCTTAGAAAAAAATATATAATGTTTGGGGGTTCTAAGTAATTTTATAGCAAAAAAAACTGTTTTTAACTGATAACCACCGAACTCCAAAAAGAGGCTCGGTCTTAAAGTGGTTAAAATCACTGCTCCTGAAAAAAGGATTGTTTTTAAAACTTTTTTTTGCATTGATACATGTCCCCTAGGGCAGGCCCCAGATCCCCATACTTGTTTTTATGGCAATAACTTGCATATAAGCCTTTAAAATGAGCACTTTTGATTTTACATGTTCCTGTCCTATAGACTTTAATAGGGATCGCATGTTCACACAATTTCTTTTCTGGTTCGCATGTCTTGGTCCGAACCAAACCGGGGATGTTTGGCTCATCCCTATTCAGCAACAGTTCATTACAGGGTAGGAACTTTCCATCCCTTTGTGGACAATTTATCACATTGAGGCATGAACAGCATCTCTTACTGCTTCCATGTAGACACTGAGCCTAGTTCCACCACTGCAGAAAATACCAGCACAACTGGTTGCTTGCTTCGCCCAGTCCTCCTGACTGTCACACACACACATGGAGATTCCCCAGGGCAAGGTGAATGAAGACTTGGCACACCACGGTCTTCAAAAGAGCAATGTTACAGCTGACAGTTTCTCCCCTTGTCTTGTCCCTGCACCATGCTGATCTACTCACTGTCTCTCCTTCTGTCACGTACCTGATGGTAGAGTCTGACTTATGCAGTAGGCAACCTCTCTTACGGCCCTGGTTTCAGAACCCCTGGTAGAGCAGACAGGGAGCGCTGGAGCACAGGGGAGCACGAGGGCTGAATTGGACACAGATGATAGTATGATGTCTTCCAGAAATCCGTGCAAGACTGAAGAGTAGTAATGCAGGCTGTGTCAGTAACATGCAGGCAAAGCAGTACAGGAGGAGCAGGCAATCGGATGGTCAGGCGCAGGCAGGGTCGTCAACAGGCAGGCAGGTGGAGGTATACAGGGTTCAGACAGAAGAGTGGTCGTAGGCAAGCCATGGATCGGTGCAGGCAGAGTTCAAGTGGGTACAGGTTCAAGCCGGGTCACAGGTAAACAGGAAACTCGGAACAGGTCACTGAAAGTCACTGGTAATGTTGTAGAACAGACAGCACTGGCTGCTGGGCATGGAGGAACTAAATAGAGCCGTTTGGCGCAGTTTCTGGCACGTGCGCATGCACGGGAGCGCGCAGGCGCGCGCACAAGCAACCCAAGACAGCTGAAGGCATGGATCTTCTCCTAACACCTTCTCTCTCTGCTCCCTCTCCGGCTTTAATCCCTCTAAATGCCTCCTGTGGTGGGATCGTTCCAGGCCTGCCTCCTGAGCTCCAGCCAGAGGTAACCCACCCAGTGGGGGTCCCTCAAGGGCTACTGACAGCCTATACGCAGCACTGCTTCTTCAACCTCCACCTGACTCCCCTGCTGGTATAGCCCATGTCTATTTATGGGCTTCCCAGTCCCCTGCAAGACCCACTCCTGGGGATTGGCTGAGGGCCCATAAATATTCAAAACAGCCCTTCCTAACCTCCATCCACTATATTCTCAAATATACTCCAACATTCTAGAAATGGGGCGGGGGGGGCACCAGGGAGCTGCCAGGATGAGTCATCCAGCCCTGAACTCTTGTAACCGTGGCCCAATTACAGACTCACCACGTAACATTAGTCCTATAGTATAGTTTATAAACCTGAAGTGTAAAACGCCCAAACTAAACACTTAACTAGCGCACAGTAGCACTGAATCAGATAAAATAATCATAAAGCAGCCGTTATAAGTATATCCATAAATTGTAAATATAAAACACATGTATCCCAATGGCCTCAAAAAACATGTATAACAGCGCTTTAAAATACAAATAAACACTTGATAAGAGATGAAATAGTCCACAAGTGCTTCCACATAGTGATCAGAGGGGGTTAAATAAAAGTCCAATGTGCAGCCTGTCACTAAGATGTAGGAACACCACAGCCAAACGTGCCGCTCCCCATGCAATGCCCACTTACCGGACACTGCTGATAAATACATCTAAGCAAGGATCACTTAGTATTCACAAAGACTGGAACAGGACATCATCCTCGACATATGTACCGGAAATAAAAGAAAGGCTCCACATAGTGTGTACCAGTAGAAAAACCTTTTATTAAACCCCCGCCAATAATGCACTTACAGGATAAAAGATATAAAACACAGATAGATAGTAAATCATCAAACACGTCACCACTCCTGCCGTGCAGCCACCCATATCGTCTCTCTCACTGACTTCCACGTGTAGCCAACAAGGTGAATCGCAAACGTCACTTCTGTCTAGCCATAAGGTCACGCCCTGACATGTTTCGTCATTCCGACATCTACGGAGGGCGTGACCATACGGAACGGCTACAGAATTTATTAAAAACACAGTGGGAGTGGTGAGACTCCTCACCAATCACGAAGAATACTTCAAAGTGACAAGCATCCTTAGTCTGACTCTACAGGGAGACAATGTCCCCCGAATCCTCAGACCATGAAACGATCAATATATTACTTAACCATGATCGAAATTCAGAAGGACCTATATCCATATATTACATGGACTCAGTCTGAATCACTATAGAAGGAAGCATATGCCACTTGGAAGCTCTGCTCTCTATACACACTAAAATCGTGCAATACAATCTAATGATAAAAACATATGAAAAAAAAAACATATGAAAACATGCACGTAACAAATAAAAGATATCAATAACAATATCCCTTTTCAATAAGTAATTAAGGATGATATTAATGAGAATAACTACTCAATATATTATAGAGTGTCAACATAAACAATCAATACATCAAATCAATGACATATCCAGAGATCTCCTGAATGTAAATATAAATAAAATAATGAGAATAGAAGTAAAAGTAAAAAATAAAAATAAAAGTAAAAAAAATAAATAAATAAAAATAGTAATAATAATAATAATGAAAATCAACAGCAGGAGAAATACATATCAAAATATTAAAAAGTAACCAGACCTGAATCAAAATTACAACAGCACACAGTGAATATACGTGGAATAAATTAAACCATGTTGTCCACAGACCATTGCCACATGACTCCCCCAATGCCCACCAAGTGCCCAATCTCTCAAAAACAGTCGGGAATCCTGGTGGACCACCAAGGAGCCAACAACAACAAGTCAGAGTGGGCAACAGAGTAATAATGAAGGATACCCAATCAAAACATAACGAAACAGTCACCAAATAATTAAACGTCACTTATGAAACAGTTAATGTCTAATTCAACATTAAGCCTCTTTGGTTCAAGACTATCAGTTAGATATATCCATTTGCTTTCAAGTTTGGAAACCTCCCTCACTAGATTAGCCCCCCGCCATGAAGGGGTAAGTTTTTCTATACCCCAGAATTTAAGGCCTGAAAGGTCCTGGTTATGGTGATCCCTGAAGTGTAAGGATACACTATGTTCACGAAAGCCCTGCTTAATACTCTGTATGTGCTCGGAAATCCTTACCTTCAACTGTCTTTTGGTTCTTCCTATATACAGAAGGTTACAGGGACACATAAGACCATACACCACATAACTGGTGTTACATGTGATAAAGTCCTTAACTGTAAAGGTTCTGTTATTAATTGGAGATGTAAAATGTTCCAATTTCCTCAAAGGTGTACTAACTTCCCTACAGGACCTACGCCTACAGGCAAAGAAGCCCTTTTGATCCCAAAAAGTGAGGGGGGTAGAGGGAGGATCTAATATTCTTTTAACAATCTTGTCACCTATATTTGGCACCTTTCTGTATATGAACTTCAGCACCGGGGGTAAAACCTTACCCAATGCCCTATCCATACCCAGAATCTGCCAATGGTTTTTAAAGATTTGTTTGACCTCCTTTTACTGGGAGTGGAAGTTTCTGATAAAACCCCACTGATGGAGATCTTGATTATCAGCAATATCCTCTTTATCCTTTAGACATTGTTGCCTGGAGAGTGTAAGAGTTTCATCAATCACTGAGTTAATGTCCTCCGATCTGTAGCCTTTCTGGACAAATCTCTGCTTAATAACCTGCGATTGCTCCAGAAAATCAGCATCCCTACTAGAATTTCTTTTCACCCTCATAATCTGGCCCTTGGGTATATTCCATAGCCAAACCGGATGGTGTCCACTATGTATAGGGAGATAGCTATTCCTATCTGTGGTCTTAAAAAAATACAGATGTTTCTATTTTGCTACCATTTCTGAATATATTTAAATCCAGAAAGTGAACCTTTTCACGGCTATACTCGGAGGATAACACAATATTATTAGTATTTTTATTCAGTTCAGCTAAGAAGGCAACCAGTGACTCCTCAGTACCTGACCATATAAAGAAGAGGTTGTCTATAAATCTTCTATAGACAACTAACTCCTGTCTTGGTCTACCAAATACCACTTTGTCCTCCCACTCTGCCATGAAAAGATTGGCGAGGCTGGGCGTGAACTTCGCGCCCATAGCCATGCCTCTCCTTTGTGAGAAGAACTGACCCTGGAACCAAAAATAATTGTGCGTTAAACAAAAATCAAGCACATATCTCAAAAAAATCTTCTGGAGAAATGGGATGTCATCACATTGGCTCAATGCCCAGTTTAACGCCAAAAGGGCATCATCATGTTGAATAATGGTGTACAGTGAGGACACGTCCGCTGTCACCAGTAAAGCGTCCCCACTGTCCACCAATTCAACCTGTTGGAGAATCTGCAACATATCTTTTGTATCCTTTAGGAAGGCCTTAGATTTAATAACACTCCCCTGTAAAAACCGATCTAGGTATTGCCCCACTCTAGTGGTTACTGACCCAATACTGTTGACAATCGGTCTGGCCGGAGGGTTCTTTTGGTCCTTGTGGATCTTTGGCAAAGTGTAAATAGTTGGGATTCTATTTACACTGGAAACCAAATACTTTTTTTCTTTTTGGTTAATACATGTGCCTTATATCCTGCATCCACTAACCTCACAAGTTCATTGGTGTATTGGTTAGTAGGATCTCCTTTCAGTTTTATATATGTCTCTGTGTCTTTCAACATATTAGAGAGTTGTTCTATATAAAATTGTTTGGACATAATCACCACTCCACCACCCTTATCGGCGGGTCTGACAATAACATCTTTATTGTCTTCTAAAGTATTAATTCCTCGCTGAATAAACTGAGGGTTCATATCTCTATTTTTATTGGGTATCACTAATTCTAAATCTCTGAGGACAGCTGATTTAAATACCTCTAAGTGCTGGTTATTACTTTTCTGTGGGTTGAAGACTGACTCATTTCTAAGTCCACTATCTACCCCATTGACTGTCCCCTTGATATCCATTTTTATGATCGGAGGGTTCGTCAAAAAATATTTTTTGATGTTGAGTTTCCTCATATACTTGTGTATATCAATATAAACACTGAATTTATTGATAGGTCTTCTAATCCCACATTTTAAACCTAAATTCAACACGGAGATCTCTTCAGGGGTGAGTTCCATCCCACTAATATTGAAAATACCACTTTGGCAGGTTATTCCACGTCTCTACTTCTTTTCTTGGGTCCTCCTACCAGCCTTACATCCTCTGCTTTTTCCCCTTTTGGATTGTGATAAATTGGAGGTGATCTGTTTTGATCCACACCTATTCTGTTCCAATTCTGGGAGTTCCAATTCTGATAATAATTCGGGGGTGGTTGATAAGGATAGCCGGGGGGTCCTCCCCTCCTTCCATAAGGGCCTCTCCCCCTCCCTCTCCTCTCCCTAAAAAAGGCCGGGGTGTACGTACTGGCGAGTCTGTAACATATTCCAGGGGTTCATATCTGTTTACTAAAGATATAGGCTGGGGTCTATAATCCTGATAGTTATACTCACCCGAGGATTTTTTAAAATGACCCTTTCCTCTATTACCTCTTTTGGAGTTCCATCCTAGGCGCGAACCTGATGGATTAGGTGAATTAGAGTAAACAGGTGGTTTTAGGGGATCTAAATTATGAGTCTGTTTATTCTCCAAATTATTGAGACTACTCTGCTCAGTCTTACTCTGCGAGGTATTAGCTGTACTCTGCCACAGATACACTGAGTTCTTAAGAAAATCTAGCATATCTCTTTGGATTTTTTTCTGTTTTTCCTTTTGTGTGTCTCTATCGATTTTCTCTAATTTCCTCTTCATTTGTTCATTAAAGTCCCTCATTCTAGGGGTATCTTTAATTGAATCGAGCTTTGAGTAGAGTTCCTTAATTTTAATATCCAGACTAGTCAACTTCTTCTTTTTCCTTGAAGTTTGAGACCAACCCCATTGAAAATTTTGAACCAATCCAACATGGATTCGTGGTCGTCCATTCCATCCTGTGGGGAAACCTCCCATCTCAAACTTCGGAATAGGATTTTTTTCTCTTAAGTAATATTCAAAAGTGTTGACATCCCACCATGCCCGTAGCTGTTTTTCTAGGGCATTAGAAAGGGCGGTCAACACTCCACTAATATCATGCTTTTGATCTGCATGTTCATCTACTAAGAACAAAGTATCCAAATCTATCTGTCTGTTTCCTAAAAAACTCAGTGCATCCATTGCTGCCAATATATTAATACAAACAATAAACCTGAAGTGTAAAACGCCCAAACTAAACACTTAATTAGCGCACAGTAGCACTGAATCAGATAAAATAATCATAAAGCAGCCGTTTTAAGTATATCCATAAATTGTAAATATAAAACATCTATCGCCATAGAAGGAAGCATATGCCACTTGGAAGCTCTGCTCTCTATACACACTAAAAGTGTGCAATACAATATAATGATAACATTTATTTATCAGCAGTGTCCGGTAAGTGGGCATTGCATGGGGAGCGGCACGTTTGGCGGTGGTGTTCCTACATCTTGGTGACAGGCTGCACATTGGACTGTTATTTAACCCCCTCTGATCACTCTGTGGAAGCACTTGTGGACTATTTCATCTCTTATCAAGTATTTATTTGTATTTTAAAGCTCTGTTATACATGTTTTTTGAGGCCATTGGGATACATGTGTTTTATATTTACAATAGAGTATAGTTTACCTACTCTCACTACTAGTAGCACACACTAGAGCAGGGATATGCAATTAGCAGACCTCCAGATGTTGCAGAACTACAAGTCCCATGAGGCATAGCAAGACTCTGACAGCCACAAGCATGACACCCAGAGGCAGAGGCATGATGGGACTTGTAGTTTTGCAACAGCTGGAGGTCCACTAATTGCATATCCCTGCACTAGAGGGTGCTACACTTGCACGTATTTGAGTTGAGTTGTAAAGGCAGAAGGTTTTTATCTTATTGCATTCTATGCATTAATACAAAAAGCCTTCTGTATGCAGCTGCCTCCCCAGCACCCCCTAATACTTACCTGAGCCCCATCTCTGTTCAGCGATGTCCACAAGTCCCTCGGCCATCCAGAACTCTCCTCCAGATTGGCTGAAACACAGCAGCTGTGCCATTTGATCCCGCGGCTGTCAATCTATGTCAGTTAGCCAATCTGGAGAGAGAGGGGGAGGACTGAATGGCAGCTCTGTGTCTGAATGGACAGCTGCTTGCTGTGGGGGCACTCGACAGGATGGAGGAGCCAGGAGCAGCGAAGAGGGTCCAGAGAAGAGGAGGATCAGGGCTGCTCTGTGCAAAATCAACTGCACAGAGGAGGTAAGTATAACATGTTTGTTATTTAAAAAAAAAAAAAAGAGACTTTACAATCACTTTAACCACTTCAGCCCCGGAAGGATTTCCAGCTTTAGGACCGGAGCCCTTTTTGCGATTCGGCGCTGCGTCGCTTTAACTGAAAATTGCGCGGTCGTGCGTCGTTGTACCCAAACAAAATTTTCGTCCTTTTTTTACCACAAACAGAGCTTTCTTTTGGTGGTATTTGATCACCTCAGCGTCATTTCTGATTGCCGCTATAAACAAAAGAAGAGCGCCAATTTTGCAAAAAAAAACAAATTTCTTACTTTTTGCTAAAATACAAATCCAAAAAAAAAATATAAAAAAACATTTTTTTTCACCGTTTTTGGCCGATTTATATTCTTCCTCATATTTGCGATAAAAAAAATCGCAATCGGCATTTATTGATTGGTTTGCGCAAAAGTGGCCGCGTTTACGGATGATGAGAATTCATTTTTGGGGTTTTTATTTATTTTTTTTTTTACTAGTAATGGCGGCGATCTGCGATTTTTAGCGGTACTGTGATATTTCAGCGAACATGTCGGAACATTTTGACACTTTTTTGGGACCATTGGCACTTATACAGCGATCAGTGCTATAAAAATGCACTGATTACTGTGTAAATGCCATTGGCAGTGAAGGGGTTAACCTGCAGGGGGCGCTCTAAGGGTTAACTATGTTCCCTGTGCGTGTTCTAACTGTGGGGGGACTGCCCTAGCTGGGGAAGGGAAGTGGTCACAGCCTCCATATACAGGAAGGCTGTGATCACAGCCCTTTCCCCTTCATAGAACGGATTTACACACATGGACCTCCGATCTTTCACTCCGGGGGGGCCATCGCGGGTAGCCGGCGGCAATCGAAGCCGCCGCACCCGCTCCCTGGCCCTCCCCGAACACAGTGAGCATTATCGCAACCGCCGTGATATGAAGGCGATTTGCGATAACGAACCACCTTGTTGCCGTCAACCTGCGGTTGGCGGTCGGCAAGTGGTTAAGGCTGAGTTCACCCTGGCATTAAAAGCAGGTGTTTGAGAGGCATTTAAAATGCCCCTCAAACGCCTATGCACAAGATACAATAGACGGCACATAGTGCTGTTCACACTAAGAGTTAGCATTGCATCGCTTCAAAATAGAAGCCTCATGTCGAGTTAGAAAGTGTTTGAAGCCTTTCAGCGCCTCCCATTGAAGTCTATGGTAATGCCTCGCAACTGCTCTGGCAGGAAGTTGTGGGGCGGTTGCGGGGTGCTAAGATTAGATCCTTTACTGTAATGGAATAGGTGTTTGTGGAGCAGTTTTAAAGCTCATCAAACGCTTCAAAACTGCCCATAGGGCGTTTGGGGAGCGTTGTTAACGTTTGTAAAATGCCCCATATTACATTTTTATTGACACATATGTCAGATATGTTTTGAAGCGTTTGATGAGCTTTAAAACTGCTCAACAAACGCTCCTATAGCATTTGTGAGGCGTTAGTATGGGTGTCAGGCCCATACTAACGCCTCACAAATGCTATAGGAGCGTTTGTTGAGCGTTAGACATTTAGTCAAGTGTGAACAAGTCCTTAGTGACACATAAACACAATATAATATCCAAAAATGATAAAATATAAATGATGATGTTGTGTCAAGTAGATACCAAACAAATCAAACCTTTGCAGGTTATTAATATAAAGTTAATTGTTAATTAGAGCCCTAGAATTATTGCTCTCACTCTAAAGTTCACAGAGATACCTCATATCTGTAGTGTGATCACCATTAGGGATGGGCCCGAACACCGTTAAAGTCTATGGGACCCGAACATGAAAAATCAAAAGTGCTTATTTTAAAGGTTTATATGCAAGTTATTGCCATAAAAAGTGTATGGGGACCTGCGTACTGCCCTAGGGGACAGGTATCAATGCAAAAAAAAGTTTTTAAAACGATCGGTTTTTCAGGAGTAGTGATTTTAATAATGCTTAAAGTGAAACAATAAAAATGAAATATTCCTTATAATATAATGTGCCTGGGGGGTCCCCTTAGTCTGCCTGTAAAAGGCACACCTCTGTGATGTTTAGAACAGTGCCAGAGGAAAATGACATTTGTACAGGAAAAATTCTCATTGAAAACCACTCCCGGCTATGATGTATTGCCGACTCCCGGCAATATAGATAAAAATCTGTGAATCTGTGACCTTCGGGTCTGGTATAAATTTTAAGAGAAGCCCCGCACCAAAATTTTTTAAAAAATTGACGTGGGGTCTCCCCTAAAGTCCAAACCAGACTCTTATCCAAGCATATAACCTGGCCGGCCAGGATAAGGCGGGATGAGCGAGCGCCCCCCTCCTGAACCATACCAGGCTACATGCCCTCAACATGGGGAGTATGGGTGCTTTGGGGCGGGGGGCTCTGTGCCCCTACCCAAAGCAACTTGTCCCCATGTTGATGGGGACAAGAGTCTCTTCCCCACAACCCTGGGCTGTGGTTGTGGGGGTCTGTGGGCGGGGGGCTTTTTGGAATCTGGAAGCCCCATTTACTAAGGGGGCCTCCAGATCCCACCCCCCATGTGAATTAGTATCGGGTACATCGTACCCCTACTAATTCACTAAAAAGTGTAAAAAAATAACAAAATACAGGAGACAATTAGGGACATGTCTTTTATTAAAAAAAAATGTAAAACATTTTTTGTCCCCCATTGTAATGCATTGTCAATCATGGTGCGCGGCGGACCCGAAAAAAAAATTAAAAAAATGCCCCTCTTCCATGGGAGTGCTCCCGCCGACTAAGTTCTCTTTGACAGTTTATTTATAGTCAAGGGCGGGGCCACCCAGTGATGTAATTGAGTGACCCGCTCCTCTGACCTCACGTGACGTCAGAGGGGGCTGGGTCACCAGCTACGTCACCGGGTGGCCCCGTTCTTGACTATAAATAAACTGTCAAAATATGGTCATCTCGCCATGCATTATGGGGCGCTCACGCTTTGACGAACGGGCAAACTTATGTTCAACTCGAACCGCGGGCCCATCCCTAATCACCATTGACACATGCTTGTCAGATTTATGCATGCATTTGCATGTTTGCACTTGTGTGTACAGGCTGACAGGGACACTTTTATTTATTTATTTATATATTTATTTAAATGTATTGCTCTCCCTAACCAGTCCCCTTTTGATAGCTTTGGGCAGGTTATAGGTACTCTTTATGGAGAGCAAAACATTTAAAAAAGTCAGCACTAGACACTGAAAGGAGCCTCTAGCAAGCAGAGGTAATACACTACCATAAAATATACATGAAAGAAATAAAATAAAATGTGAAATTCAGTAATATAAATCAAAACAGTGATCACATTATGCATACATCCGCTGGATGTCAAATTCATCAGACCAGTAAAATATACTAAATACATAAACTCTTCATGGAGACATCAGGGGTCT
>BLSH010119483.1:47765-65123 GCA_018402905.1 Glandirana rugosa
AATACATACATTAAGTGAAATACGAAGTCGTGAGACACAGTCAACCCAGATTCTGGGGGGTGACTGTAAAAGAAAATGTCAGTGGGGGGTCTTAGACCCAACTGACACAGAGTGCTGAAGCATAAAGTGAATTACATACATAAGACAGAACCTAATGGGGAAACTTACTATTTTGAATTGAATAGATTGATTCATGTGGGACACGCTGCTGGGTGCAAGGGTCTAAATTTAACCCTGCAATCTAAGATAGAAGACCAAGAAAAAAGGGCCAGGAGGTCTAACCTCAGCATAAGAGGGTTACCAGAATCCATCATTGATCTCCAATCCACCATCACAGCCCTTTGCCAAGAGCTCCAATTATGGCTATTCCCACAGAATGCATGGAAATGGACAGAATGGAGCAAAATCGTGGGATGCCTGTCAGACTGAGAGTGGAAGCAGACTAGCTACCTTGTAGACCAGAGGTGTAAAATTGTCTACAGAGAACATCCAAATAAAGATATAAAAGTGGATATAGTGGGTACAAATAAGAGAAAGAGAGAGGAAAAAAAAGGGAATGAAAAAGGAAAAAAAACACCATAGGGTGAGCAAGCAGGAAGTTTGTAGAAGACATAGGGAAACATCAAAGACATAGAAGAGAAGCAGATAACCGCACGCCCCATGCCTGGGCCCCCCAGGACACCACCCAGTGATGGCTCTAGTGCGGCATGTCCGCGAGGTAGGCATCTGTAAAGACAAAGTGCTGCCACAGTCTCCAAGTCTCTCGAAAGATCTCTTTGTTATGCAGGGTAGCAGTGAGGTCTTCCATGTCTCTTAGCTCATTAATTTGGGGAACCACAGCGCCAGGGAGGGAGGGTGCTCAGATTTCCAGCAGAGGGGGACGCAGGCCTTGGCCGCATTCAGGAGTTGTATGGCGAGTGAGGTTTTGTATTTTTTAATCGGGCGCTCGGAAAGATGGAGAAGACAGGCCGCCGGATTATCCTTGAGGTTGACACTCGTCAAATGTTTGATAATGCGAATCACCCCCTGCCAAAAATGTTGCGGCATGGGGCAACTCCAAAAAATATGGAGCATCGTGCCCTCCTCTCTGCCACATCACCAGCACAGATTGGTGGTCTGGGGGAATAAACGGTGGAGAACCGAAGGCACTCGATACCACCTTGTCAAGATTTTGTAGCACGTCTCCTGGATTCTAGTGGCAATGGAAGATTTATGTCCAAAATGCAATATTTCCTCCCTCTCCAGGACCGTGAGGTGAAGGCCTAGATTCTCCTCCCATTTAATGAGAAACGGAGGCGTGAAGTCAGGGCGGTGTACAGCATGGAAAGGCCATGACGAAGCGGTTCCCCCCTACGGCATACCTCCTCAAGAACTGTGAGTGGCCTAGGAATGCCTGGTGTCCGGAGACATTTCTGCAGAAAAGCTTGAAGCTGGAGGCCGCTGAGAAAGTCCAAAGGGGGGGTGGTGGCATCAGTCCCCAGAGCATCCTCACGGACAAAATCGGAGATATACAGCCGTCCCCCATCCCTTAAGCGCTGAAAGATTTGGTTACTGAGGCCTGGTTCAAATTCCAGGTTACCCAGTATTGGGATCATGGGAGATGGTGACGGCGAGATCGAAGTGTGTCGGAAAGTGTCCCTCGCCACCATCAGAGTGCCCCCCAGAGTCGGATGGTCAGAAAGGGCCCACGTGAGAGGGGAGGGTATCCAAGGCCAACTTTTGGCCATGTTCGCTGAATCCTCCATTTCCATAGCTACCCAGTACTTTGCATCAGTGTGGCAGAACCAATCTAGCAGTCTAGTCAGGTGTGTTGCCCTGTAATAAGCCTTCATATCCGGGAGGCCAATGCCCCCTCGGGACTTGGGCATGTGGAGAATAGAGAATCGAATGCGAGAATGTTGGTGGGACCAAACAAAGTCGCGGAACAAGACATTAATCCGCTTGAAGAAAGTGGGCGGGAGATGGATGGGGAGGGCTTGCATAATATACAGGCAGTCCCCGACTTACGAACATCTGAGTTACGAACGCCTCCTACTTACGAACGGGGGTGGTGTGACATCACTGCTGGCTGCTTGCATTCCACACTGGTCCCAGATACGGCCGAGCAGCGCCAGACACATCCCACAGTGCTGCATAGCATTGCCACAAGAGCCCCATATACCACAACTGCACACATAGCAGTGCTCGGGAACATCCCACATCACTGCACAGGCTGAAGTTACACTTAGAAATGTACAGTTCCAACTTACAAACAAATTCGATTTAAGAACGAACCTACAGTCCATAACCCGTTCGTAACTCGGGGACTGCCTGTATAGCACCTTGGGGGAGGGAAGTCATTTTCAAAGCACTGCATCTGCCAAGCCACGTGAGCGTAATGGAGTGCCAGCGAAGGAGCTCTGTTTTGAGTCGGGCTAGTAGTGGTATAAAATTAGCAGAGTAAAGGGCTCCGATATCAGCTGTGATGTCCACCCCCAGATAACGTATGTGATTAGTCACTCAACGCAGAGGAAAGGCTGACTTCAGCGGGCCAACCACAGCCTGGCCGATGGTGCTATTGACCACCGAGGATTTGGACAGGTTTATCTGGAAGTAGGATATAGATCCATACTCCCTGAGCAGTCGGAGGATCCTCGGTAGAGACGTGCGTGGGGCCGATAAAAGAAGATGAGGTCATCTGCGAAGGCCGCCACCTTATGCGCCCCCGAGTCTTTGAGGAAGCCAACTGTCTCCAGATCTGACCGTACCATACAGAGGAAAGGTTTGAGCGTCAAGATGAAGATTAGGGGAGACAGCGGGCACCCCTACCTGGTTCCGTTCCGAATATTGAAGAAGGCCGACCGGGTTTCATTGACCTTGACCGCTGCTGATGGGGTGGAATAGAGGGAAAGGATCCAGCTGAGCATTGACGATCGGAGACCGATGTGTTCCAATGTGGTGCGCAGAAAGGACCAATTGACTCGGTCAAAGGCCCTCTCTGCATCAGTGGAGAGCAGAAGAAGGGGACGTTGACCTGTTCTCGCCGCATGAATCATGTTTAATACCCGGATGGTATTATCCCTCGCCTCGCGCATAGGGACAAAACCTGCCTGGTCCCGATCAAGCTCGGCACGTGCGGGAGCAACCGGTCCGCCAGGATTTTGGCGAACAGCTTCAGGTCTGCGTTTAAGAGGGCTATGGGCCTGTAGCTCCCACAGTGCTGCGGATCCTTCCCCTCCTTGGGGATGAGGGAAATATAAGCTCTCAGGGAGTCCACAGGACAGGCATGTCCGGCCGTGATGGCGTTAAACGCCTCCACCAAGGGTCCGGAGAGAGTCTCGAAAAAAGTCTTGTAGTACGTGGGTGTTAGCCCATTCAGGCCCGGGGCCTTTTTAGGCTTGGCCCCAGCCAGGGCAGTCCCAAGTTCCTCCACTGTTATGGGATGTTCAAGAGTTTCCAGGACCTTGGGGTCTAGAGTGGGCATCCCTGAGGAGGCCAGATATGCACGGACCGCAGAGTCCTCGACCGGGAGAATGTCAGGGGAGGGGGCCCACCCAGGCTATAAAGACCTTCAAAGAAGGAATGAAATTCACCCGCTATGTCGGAGGACAAGGACAGCTTCTGACCCGTTGCTGACTGTACACAGGGGATGTAGGTCTTGGTACGTGACCCCCGAAGCGCCCAGTGGCAGGAGCGTGCTCGGTTTATTAGAGAACTCATGCATGGCTCGTTTGGCCCAGGCTAACTTTTGCTTCGTCTTGTGAAACATGAGCGCACGGAGTTCCTCTCGGACCTTCAAGAGGTCCTGCGGGGTAGATCGTGCCAACATTTCCTTGTGTGAATGTTCCAATACATGTAGTCTCCTGCATAGATCCTCCGCCTGTTGCACTCGTTCTCTTTTACGGCGAGCTCCCCATCTGATCAGGGTGCCCCGCACCACCGCTTTGTGAGCCTCCCAAAGCACCAGCGGGTTGCTGACAGAATTTGTGTTTGTAGCAAAGTAGTCCCGAAGGGTGGAGAGGACATCTAGGTTAGTCTCCTCTGACTGGAGGAGCGTCTCGTTGAGCCTCCAACTTGGCAGAGGGCGGGCCATTTGATCAAACCTCAAAGTAAGATGGATTGGGGCATGGTCTGATAGTGACACAATGCCGATAGACGTATCCACTACTCTAGCCAGTTCTTGGTGAGGTAGCAGGAGATAATCTAGTCTGGAGTATGTATGGTGCACCTGAGAAAAAAAGGAAAAGTCACGGTCTTGTGGTTGCTCAATCCGCCAGGGATCGACCAAATGGAGGGTGTGTAAGTCAGCCTTAATTCTAAGGAGAGAAGAATATGAAAGGTGTGTAGCCCCCCTTGAGACGTCGAGCAGCGGTTCCATGGCAAAGTTTAGGTCCCCTCCTAATAACAGGAGACCCTCTGAGAACTCTAGGAGCTCAAGGAGGAGCTTATGCAAGAATTGCGCGTGGTCCTTGTTTGGAAAATACAGGTTTGTGAGGGTGACCCGGCCTCGGAGGAAGAGGTAGCGGCCCATGGAGTCTGTCTTTTGCGCCTCTAGTACCCATGGTGTGGATCTAGCAAAGAGGATGCTAACCGCCTTAGACTTAGAGATGGGAGACACACTATGCTATACCGTAGAGAAGGAATGATTCTCCAACTTGGGGATATGAAGGAAGGCCACCTGCGTCCCCTCTTTCTTCAGGAATGAAGCTGCGATCGCCTCTCTGGCGTATTGAGCCCTCGGATGTTGATAGATGTAATCTTGAGGAGACCCATGGGCATGCTAGTGGTCTTCGATATGCCTCCAGATGCAGAAGTGGACTGACAGGGGTCCAAAAGAACCCGAGCACGCGGCGCACGGACCCAACAGCAAAAACAAAAAAAAAAGGGGGGGATAGAAGAACAACAGGCAGTGAAAGGAAAGTGGAATGGGCAGAGCCCCGGAGTAGGGAGGTTAGTAAAACTGGACAGAGAGAGAACAGGAGACAGAACCCTCACGATCGAGTGGGGATATAGTAGAGAAACAAGAAGAAAAAATAAATCTATATCTGAGGCCAAAAGCCTTAGCGTCCAAATGTCGCCCGAGGGTGTTTATCCTAGATCATCACCTGTGGGGGGGGGGACTCAGAGCATTGCCCCAAGCAGCATGTGTTAAACTACAACAATTTCAGGAGGAGTGGAGATGCTGGGGATGGAGGACCAGCGAGACACACAACCTATTGCAAAACTAGTAAACACAGAGCATAGTATTACAGCAGAGGTAAAGGCAGAACATCACACAGTTACCCACTTAACACTAAGAGCTCAACCCATTACCAATGATTTCAGATGTAGGGAAGCAGTCATATGCCAATATAACAGTTCAAATGAAAGCCACTACATGACCCCAAACTGGGGGGGCACAAGGGGCCCCAGGCCATCCACCACCCACCACCATGCACCAGGAGAGGGCCCACCCAGGGGGGGATCCCAACAACCTTACCGGGCATCGGGGCCGACCGGTTACCCAACAAGCCCAGCCGGTCCACCCCCCAGCACCCACCCACAGTGTCCCCCCTCCTGTCTATCGGCGGACCCCCCGGAAGGGGCCAGCCACGACTTCTCCCATAAACAACATAACCAGTATGAGCAGGACATGTAAGGGGTGAACAAACAATAAGGGGATGCCTTGGTCCCAGCCCCAGGAGCGGCGAGCCCATGGACGGCCGCCGGGCCCCCACCCCACACCCCAGCCCCCCACAGCCCCCCAACCCCCGCCCCACCTAGGCGTAATGGGGACCAGAGAGGCGCCGAGGGCGCGGGGCACAACATGGAGCCCGACACCCAGCCACCGGAGTGCCCACCAAGGGGGGTGTGTCCCCAACCTGCAAAGAGAAAGGGGTGAGGTAATGCAGTAGGCCAGATGGGCCAGTCACTTACTAGAGCGCACACCGCCATTTACATTCACCAACATCAGCATTAAAGCCTAAAGTAGAGGTAGTTATAGAACTCAAAGCTGTAGACGATGTCCTCCAGACGGCAGAAGCTACAGACAGTGCATAAGTGGAGCAGACTCTACAGCCGGTCTTGTCTATCACTGAATGGGGTTGGGAGAGAGCGGCAAAGGCCTGGGCCCGGCCATAGGGGAATGACAACGGGGGGCAGGTCAGTACATCCACGGGTCGGTGCAAGCATGGAGAGCCAGCTAGGACCTCAGCCAAGACCTGAAATGGATGAGGGGCCCAAGCCAGGCGACCAAGACCGCGGCTCCCGTAAATGTTAAATGGAGATAACTGCCGCATCAATGGCAACTGGGGAGCAGCATAAGTCATATAGTGTGTCTTCACAAAGGGGAAGTGTTCAGGAGAAAACACAGAGGAGATGGGTGTTCTGTCTTACCTAGGCCCACGGGATCCGCGAGCCTCAGGCCTCCGGGGTGGTGGGCCACTGCTGGGAGGTCTCTCTGCTTTGCGCCCTGGACCTGGGCCTCTGTTGCCACCTTGGTGGCGGTGGGGGGGCAAGCCTACCCCCTGATCGAGGAGGAAATCGTGCCAGTTGGGCACTTCCACCGCCGGCTGGTTGAGAAATCGGAAAAGGTCTGGCAGCTGTTCTGGGGACCTGAGAAAAAATCATTCGCCACCCTTCTTAACGATTAGGTGGAAGGGGTGGCCCCAGCGGTAGGAAGCCTCGGATTCGATGATGAGGTCTAGGAGAGGTCGCATAAGGCCCCGCATGGCCCGTATTTGCCGGGAAACGTCTGGGATACTGGCGCCAACAAAGTCCAGCGGACCCTTCATCCAAGTCCAGCGTACAATCTCTTCCTTGACGTTAAAGAAGTGCACCCTGCACAAGACGATCCGGGGCTGATCTTGAGAGTCCAGCCCCCCCAAAGAGGCCAGGGGCCCCGGGATCCTATGAACTCTGTCCAATTCAAGGTCCGCTGCAGGTGGCTTGTCAAGGTACTGGTTTAAAATGGCCATCACAGTGGTCTTAAGGTCCGGACCTCTAGAAGCCTCAGGGATGCCCCTGAGGCGGAGATTGTTCCGCCGACTGCAGTTTTCACCGTCGTCCACGCGGAGCTGGATGTCGATTAGATGACAATGAAAGGCCTGCTGATCTGCCTCCAGGGCTGTCAGCCTGGTCTCAGTGATGGTGGCGGAGGTCTCCAAGTCAATCACCCGCTCCTCTACCGCATCTACCTGGCCACGTAGATCATGCAGTTCCTTGGTGAGTGCACTCACGATGGAGGTGGCCATAGCCTGTAGATCCTGTCTGGTGGGCAGGGAGGCCATGATGTTCCTGAGGGTGTACTCCGCAGGGCCCTCCAAAACAGAGGCGTGCGGGGTCAGTCCAGAGTCCACCACCGGCAGTTCCGGGGACTGGATGGGGAAGAGCCGATGGCAATCAACTCCGACAGTTTTAACACCCGCCTCTATCTGCGCTCCCTTCTTGTTAGACAAGGCCGCTGGCCCAGGCTGGTTAGTGCGCGGTGGCGCCATGTCGGCCTGGGGCGCCGGAGAAGGAGTACCATGATTTCTGAGGAAGTATTGTGTGATCTCCGGGCCCCTTGGTTCCCCCGAGGTGTGAGGATGCTTGCGGTCTCCCAGCATACAGCAAGAAGCTCTTTGACCGTGTCTAGCAGGTGGGTCTCGGGTCTCGTCCCAGCAGAGCTCCTGATAGTTCGTCTTCAGGTCGCCATCACCAGACTACGTCCCCCGGGTCTTTAAGTTTTAATCCCTGGCAGGGTAGGTGCCCAGGGGGGTGCTAGATGGTGCAGAGTAGGTGGATGGATGGTAGGGGCTCCAGGGACCATGCCGTTGGGTCCGGCGCTAGCAGGCCGCGGGAGCCGGCTGCCAATCTGCCCAATTTAGGGCTTAAAATGTAGCTGGAGAGGTGGGGAGTTGGGCTGGGGTGTTTTTATTGCTCACCCTTCTCCCTGAAGATAGGATGCCTTATGATTGTCCTGGGCTCGAGCGGAGCTCTCCAGGCACACGTCTACCTGCGATGACGTCAGGCCACGCCCCCCCTTGACTCGATATCTTGGTCGTATATGCAATATACACTACAGAAATGGGGTTTGGGCCCACATGTCATACAATGGATCACAGCCTTATGCAATAAGCCCCAAGCATATGTTAAATATGCCGGCTATAGCTCAGATCTACTCCCAATAGAAAGAGGAACTCGCCAGGGGTGCCCACTCTCACCCCTCATCTTTGCTCTCCTTATTGAACCTCTGGCACATCTTATAAGAACATCCCCATCAGTCACAGGTATCGAACTTAGAGGGTACCAACATAAACTCTGCTTGTTTGCAGATGATATCTTACTATTCTTATCATCCCCACAAACTTCAGGCCCTAACCTTCTCCCTATTTTAAGTAGATTCGCCTCCATCTCTGGTCTCGTAGTAAACTCGAGCAAATCCACAGCTCTAAACATTTCTTTAACACCCACCGAGCAGGAAGCAGCAAAAGAAGCTTTCCCATATCCGTGGGAGACATCATCTATACCTTAATTGGGGATTCACTTAACCGCGGATCATACTCAACTATTCTCATGTAATTACCCCGAGACCCTGAGACAGATAGCGAATCTAATGAGACTTTGGTCTTCCCTCTCGATATCCTGGCTAGGGAGAATAAATGTTGTCAAGATGGTAGTCCTACCGAAGATATTGTACCTCTTTAGAGTTCTACCCACAGCAGTCCCAGCCTATTACCTTAGGCTCCTCCAAAAGAGAGCCAATGATTACATTTGGGGGAAAACCAAACCCAGAATTGCAAGACGTACTTTGTTCTTGACTAAACCCGTCGGAGGATTAGTAGTGCCAAATTTCTTAGCGTACTATAGAGCTGCCCAAGTGGCAAGTTTAACTAAATATCATGCCACAAAGGAAATACCGCTTTGGGTCGCAATAGAATCAGTGGAATGTGATCCACTATCAGTTTCTAACTTGTTATGGTTAGACTCTAAAAACAGAAAGACGATAAATCACCCCGTTATCAGGCACTTTTTATCCGTTTGGAAAGCTGTGAAAACAAAATACAATCTCCAATCCTCTCATAAATCTCTCTTATCATTTATGAAAAACCCCTCTTTCTACCCCGCCTGGGAATCTCCCCAGGCATTCATTAATTGGACATCTTGTGGCATTCTGCGCCTACACTAATTAATTAATCTGTCATCTTTTCTTCCATTCCCTGACCTCACTGAATCAACGCGTCTACCCCCAGGTGAGATATTCCGCTATCTAAAAATTTAAAATTTCTATGCGCCATTGATTAGGGATAGCGCCACTCTCACCCACATGACAATCTTTGAGTCCACATGCAAAAATAACCCACATGCAAAAGGCCTATTTACCCAACTATATGGCCAGCTGTCAACCATCCCAGACCAATGCAGGCCACACTATGCCCTGAAATGGGAAGAAGATTTGAACCGGCCACTAGACCAAACAGACTGGTCTGCAATCTGGTCATACACTAAGACCTCGTCTCCCAGCCTGCAAGCAGTAGAAACTAATTATAAAGTAATGTCCAGGTGGTACCTGGTTCCAGCTAAAATAGCCAAGTACATCCCTACTTACTCTCCACTATGCTTTAGAGGGTGTTCGGAACCAGGTACACACCTCCACATTTGGTGGACATGTCCAGTTGTCAGCAAATTATGGATATAAGTTTTCCATTTAGCATCATTTATTTTTGAAATTCAAATAAGCCCAGAACCAGCAGTCGCCCTACTTAACTTGAAACCAGACTCCCTGTCTCATAAACAATTTAAACTCCTTCTGCACATGCTCACAGCTAGGAAACAAACCATTGCAAAAGCTTGGAAGACCCCACATCTTATCTTTATGGAAGCGAAACATAGAACCACTAACTTCATGACCCATGCCAAGCTAGAGGCAATAGAAAAAGAACAGGAGGCTAAATTTGAAAGTATTTGGGTACCATGGATTAAACACTGTTTACCCCCATTCTTTAATCAAAGCGTTCTACAGCCATGGTAAACCAGAACCACCAATGCATCTGGAGGGTGGACTGGCAGGCGGGGCTGGCCTCGCGGATCCTTAATCTTTTCTTGAGACCTTACCCTCTTCTATACTGCTTCTCTCCTCACTCAGACTCTCACTCTTACTCCTCCTCATTCTCTTTAGGGCTCCTATCTTTTCTACTGTTCTTTACTCTCCCACCTTTTTTTATTATTTTTGTTCCCCTTGTTTTTCGAGGAGCGTTTTTCTAAAACATACAGTTATTCTTGATTGTGACATGTCTATATAATACTAACGTAATCATTAGTACGGTTTAGGCAAATGTGCAGATAAACACACTGACTCGTGTACCCTCTACAGGTACTTAACACCCCACTTAATGCCATACACAAACCACGCAACTCTTCCTCTGGTCTCAGTGATGCTCCCCCAGGGGTGCCCAGAAGACTTAATTACCACACACAAGGCTGGATACACTCACATGATAAGTACCTAAAGCATCCAAAACAATTTCTAAAGAACGATCATTCGCACTAAACCATATACAATGTACAGGCAATAATATAAACTACTATATAAGCTCTGGCACAGGCATGAACCAAGCGACTCTCCCAGCCACATGGGATCCCGCGAAAAACCCAGGACCAGCTTCCTAACCCTACAGCTCCCTGCCAAGATGACCAAGAGGCTCAACACCCGCGCTGCACCAGAAACTGATCGACTTCTATCCGTCCTCAGCCTCAGCACACAGCTCTCAATATGACGCCGGCCGCCTCAAGCACGGAACACAGCTTCCAGCTCCGGACCCAGCCGACTCTGCACAGCCGTCCTCGTACCCTAACGACAAATGAACGTCTCCGGGAGGTTCAGGTGAGCAGACTCCTCCAGACAGCCCCACCACACGCAGCCCCACTAAAAGCAAAAAAAGCAGGCAAAAAGGGGAGGGAGAACCTTACAAGCAACGCCCAGGCCTGGGACCAGGCCTCGAGTCTGCACTCACTACCCCGCCGCTGGAGGACTTCCCATCCTCATCACAACCGGCTTCCCTAGCGGAGATAAAAGATATGCTGCTATCCCTACGCAGCTCCCTCCAGGCAGATATGACACATATGTTTGCAGGAGTGTCGCACTCCATTCAAGATTTGTCCATCAGAGTCTCACAAGCAAAAGAAAAAATTGGAGACATGTGCCATACACATAACGACCTGGTTGACTCATTCAACGATCACGAAAATGATTTGCAGAAAATGAACGCCAAACTCGCAGATCTCAAAGACAGATTGAGAAGAAATAATATCAAGTTCAGGGGTATCCCCGAAACCATTCCCGATTCATCCCTGATAGACTTTCTACAGCAGCTGATGGGAGACTTACTCCCGGGAATAGATTTCAGAGATATGGTCATTGACAGAGCACACCGCATCCCTAAACCATCATTCCTAGCTGACTCTGTCCCGAGAGATGTGCTAGCTAGAATCCATTTCTTCCATATTAAAGAAAAAGTGATGAAAGCAGCTAGGAACAACCCCAAAATATCAGAAAAATTCATCGGCATTGTCCTATACACTGATCTATCAACAGCAACAATCCCCCCCAATTTCTCACCTTGACGAAAGCATTACGCAATCATAATATACCCTATCAATGGGGAAGACCTACACAATTGCTTATAACAAGACAGCACAAAAAGTATACAATCCTGTCTCTTGATAAGGGCATCAAACTCCTCAAGGACTGGAAAATCCTCCCTCCGGATTCTGACGTTGGAGAAAAAAACCCACCTTCCAAAGTCCCCATGGAGTGGTAGTGACTTAAGATCACTAAGCACTTTCAATTTAAGCCATCCCCTTGGAAACTAAGTGCCCGCCAGCCCCTAGTAGGCCAATGGAACTAAACGTATGTGCATCTTACCCCTAGTTCACTCATCCCGCTTAAGGGATTGGTTCCCCCACAGTTTAGCAAAGCGTTGTTGCCCATATGTGAGGTGCGGGTGGAACAGATACACGTGGAGAGTAGGAGTGCTCACACAAGCTTTATTGAGGGATGCGAGGTAAGCCTGCAGCCAGGCGACAGGAATTTCTCACAGGCAGGGAAAAGGGTTCGTTCGGGCACACAGGGTATGCAAAGTTCTGGTAGCAATAAGTCGGTTCACTTGCCACATGGCACAGGGAGAGTTGGTCCTCGTCTGGGGCAGGCACACAGCAGATGGCACACAGAGGGCAAAGTCCTTAGTGGGGAGGCTGGCAACACAGAGCAGGGCACCCAGGGGCAAGGTCCTTAGCAAGGAAGCTGACAACACTGGGCAGGTCACACGGGGCAAAAGTCCTTAGCAGGGAAGTTGGCAACACAGAGCAGGGAACCCAGGGGCAAGGTCCTTAGCAAGGAAGCTGACAACACAGGGCAGGTCACACGGGGCAAAAGTCCTTAGCGGGGAAGTTGGCAGCACAGAGCAGAGGGCACACAGAGGCAAAGTCCTTGGCGGGGGTCTTGCAGCACAGAGCAGAGGGCATACAGGGGCAAAGTCCTTGGCGGGGGTCTTGCAGCACAGAGCAGAGGGCACACAGAGGCAAAGTCCTTAGCGGGGAATCTTGCAGCACAGAGCAGGGGCACAGTCCTTGGCGGGGAATCTTGCAGCACATAGCAGGGCACACAGGGCAAAGTCCTTAGCAGGGAAGCTGGCAACCCAGAGGATTGCACATAGAGGGAAGGCAAAGTAATCCTGGTATGGGGAACACTGCACACAGCAGAGGGCACACAGCAGCGGTCCTTGTCCGGGCAGCTCACAGTGGATGGCACACAGGAGGGAGGCAAAGGCCTTGTCTGGGGAGCAGCAGCACAGATAATGGCACACAGAGGGAAGGCAAAGTAAGCCTTGTATGGGGAACACAGCACACAGCAGAGGGCACACAGCGGCAGTCCTTGTCCGGGCAGCTCAGAGTGGATGGCACACAGGGGGGAGGCAAAGGCCTTGTCTGGGGAGCAGCAGGACAGATAATGGCACACAGAGGGAAGGCAAAGTAATCCTGGTATGGGGAACACAGCAGAGGGCACACAGTGGCAGTCCTTGTCCGGGCAGCTCAGAGTGGATGGCACACAGGAGGGAGGCAAAGGCTTTGTCTGGGGAGCAGCACCACAGATAATGGCACACAGAGGGAAGGCAAAGTAATTCTTGTATGGGGAACACAGCACACAGCAGAGGGCACACAGCAGCAGTGCTTGTCCAGGCAGCTCAGAGTGGGTGGCACACAGAGGTGGGCAAAAGAGCACATCAAGAGGTAAGTCCAGGGGCACAAGCAGCAATGTGGTACAGCAAGAGATTAGTCCAGGATCACGGGGCACAATCCAGGCACAGAGAGTAGAACGTAAGAGTAGTCCAGTAGTCCCATGTATTTTCCAGCCTCCTTCTAGGGGTACAGACAGACAAGAGTTCCCCTGGGTCCATCACTGACAAAAGCTCGGCCAAAGACTGACTATTTTTTGCCCAGCCTAGGGAAATTAAACTGTGCTTTGAATTTAGCTAAACCGAGCCCACAAGACCCCTGGAGACAGGATGTCTGCCCTCTCCAGTCACAGGACACCAGGCTGTGTGTGCCTCCTAACGAAATGAACTTCCCCCTCCCACCCCCTGCGCGGCACAGGAACTCCTAAGCTAATTTAGGCAGACCATTTGGCTGTATTGCACACTGTTGATTTCAACAAAGGAAACACAACAAAAAAATAATATCTTTGGCCTCCGTTACACCATATTTACTGGACTTTCTGTCCAGTTTTTTTTTTTATACTTCTTCTGATACTATCGAATCCTAATGTGTTCTACATACATGATCACATAGACCCTAAAAGACCAGTCAGAAAGCAGATCCCAGCTGTACCTTTCTACCTCCAAAATCTGCACATCATGCCCAATGCCGTACCACCACCACACCTACATTGCCACATCAGCATTATACCCCAAAGAGCTACTGGCAATGAGACTGAATGGATGACCTCTCCCCATGGCTCTTAGACTGATATTGTACAACGTACAAGGACTAAACAGCCCATTCAAAAAGAGCGCACTAAATAGAGAATTACGCACCCTACAAGGTGATATCCTGTTTCTACAAGAGACCCACTTTGCGAAGAATAGAATTCCCCACCTCTACCTGACAGACTTCACCACTGTTTTTACATCATGTTCAGAAAAGAAGAAAGCAGGAGTCCTCATTGCATTAAGATCGAGCCTGAATTTCCAACCCCTCACCCTGAAGGAAGACCCTAATGGACGATTCCTCATTCTAATATGTAAGATTGATGATACGGTATATACACTTGTTAACCTAAATGTTCCAAATGTTAGACAGATTGCCTTCCTAAACAAGGTAATGAAAAAAGTAACCCTCGTCAGACAAGGCTACTTAATTATCGGCGGAGATCTAAATGCAGTGGGCGATCCAACACTAGACTCCTCCACCAAGTCTCAAAGAAAATTATGTAACCTAAAAAACTTCTTGCACACCCACAATCTGTTTGACATCTGGAGAACCCACCACACTAATGAGAGGGACTACTCCTTTTTTTCTGCGATACACCATACTTACACCAGAATCAATCTCTTCCTAACAGATCAATGGGCCCTCCCCCATGTAACCTCATCCAAAATAGGCACTATATTGTGGTCAGATCACGCACCCATCACCATCACTTTTTCCTCTTCAGCTAAACTCAGACCTCCATCGATATGGAGGATGAACACATACCTACTAAACCTCCCTGAGACTGACAAAAAAATTAGAGAAGCCCATAAATTATTCTTCTCCACAAATGATACGCCTTCCACTGACCGCTTTGTCCTATGGAACGCACATAAGGCATATATGAGGGGTATCTTCATACAAATTAGTTCCCACGCAAAAAAAATTAGAGACCAGAAAATAAACCTACTCACCCAACAAATCCGAGACCTCGACAATGCTAACAAAGCTAGCCCCACCCAACAAAATGCACTTGAAATTTTAAAATTGAGGATATCATTGAGAGACCTCCTATTATATCATCACGAAAAACACCTCAAAGCACTAAAATCACAATTTTACGCCTTGAACAACAAGGCAGGAACCTTTCTAGCCAAATGCTTCAAAGGCAAACGTATAACACATACAATATCCTACATGACCCAAGAGAAATCAGGCCTCAAGATCACATCACCAAAGGACATAGCCGAAGTCTTTAGAACCTACTATTCCACCCTCTACAACCTCAAGGCTGACCCCCACACTCCTCAGCCCACAATAGAGCAAATACAATCGCTTCTTGCTCCATTAGCATTACCCAGACTGACCGGTGACCACCTCTCAGCACTCTCCGGACAATTCACGGAAGCTGAGATAGGTAGGGTCATATCAAACCTGCCCAAATCGAAATCTCCAGGAATAGATGGCTTCCCAAACGAGTACTACCAAAAGTTTGCAGATATGTTAATAAACCACTTAACCAACATATTCAACTTAGCAATGACTAAGGGCTGTTTCCCCAAAGAGATGTTACAGGCGCTAATCACAACAATGCCCAAACCAGGGAAAGATCCATCCCTACCTAGTAATTATAGACCAATATCCCTCCTAAACTCAGATTTAAAGGTCTATGCCAAAGCACTAGCCCTAAGACTGTTGAACATCCTTCCTTTACTCATCCACCGAGATCAAGGGGGGTTTATTAAAGGTCGCCAAGCCCTAGACGCCACGAGAAGAATCATAAAGATCCTTAAATATGCTGAGCTCCAAAAGATGCCCACACTACTGATGGCAGTGGACGTGGAGAAAGCGTTTGACCGGGTGCACTGGGGATTCCTCAGGGAAGTACTAGGGAAATTAGGGTTCTCGGGCCCAATCTTACAAGCAATACTAGCGCTCTACACAGAACCCTCAGCAAAAGTTCTCACAGCAGGAACTCTATCTAAAGAATTTATGATTTCAAACGGTACAAGACAGGGGTGCCCCTTGTCCCCGTTGATATTCACCCTGATTATGGAACCCCTAGCGCACATGGTCCGATCCTCTCCGAATATCAAAGGCATCCAAATAGGACAATCCCATAACAAAAGAGGGTTATTTGCTGATGACGTAATTCTAATAGCTACAAACCCCTTATGCTCTCTACAGGCAATATATGCCATTCACCGTGAGTTCTCAGCAGCCTCCTATTACAAACTTATGTTTGTTATGTTAGGCATAAACATTCCACCTACAACCAAACAAAAAATACTCTCCAGATACCCCTTCACCTGGATGGAATCTCACCTGCAATACTTAGGCATAAACATCCCTGACACCTCAGATAAAATGTACAACTGTAACTTTCAGACCTTTCTAAACAACCTACCTAAAGAATTAACCAAACTTTCTAAACTGGAACTATTGACCTCAGGCAAGATTCACCTATTTAAAATGATGTTACTCCCCAAACTACTATATCTGTTCCATACGATCCCAGTCCCCATACCTACTCACTTCTTCAGAAAAACACGCTCCCTCATTCTGAATTATATTTGGAAAAACAAAAGGCCACGATGTGCGACTTCCATTCTGATGAAACAATGAGTTTCAGGAGGCTTCTCCTTGCCTGACATATATCACTATTACCTAGCTTCCATTCTGGGCCAAACCAAATTTTGGTGGAACCCTTCCACAGATAAAATATGGTCCACAATGGAAACTCACTTCCTCCACAATAAAAACCACAAGATGCAGCTTTTACACACTGTCCTTCATAAACGCCCTGCTAACTCTCCATACCCGACTGTACACGCGACTATCCAAGCGATAACCACTATGTGCGCTAATAAACTACCCACAACAAACCTTAGACCCATTCAAATACCTATAGAATTCCTGGAAATATACATTCCGAGTATACAACTTTCCTCATGGATAAAATGTGGAATTTCAACACTCCAGCAGCTACTTCAGAAACGTCTCCCTTTCCCAACCTTACAATCTTACAATCTCGACACAACCTTCCAAACACATAATTCTATTGATACTGATGCAAATATCACATACAATCAAAAAAGAGATGATCCCCTCAAAAATCTTAATAGATGAAGACCTTTACCAATTCTACCTCCCAACCAACAAAAGTAAAGGTATCTCCTATTTTTATAACAAACTAGGAAACACACGTAACTTCACCAAAACTACCTAAATGACTAAATGGGAAAAAGATCTGACCTTCCAGATCCCCGAAACACAATGGCAAACAGCCTTGAAACAGACCTACAGGGCCACACTATGCATTGATCATTGGGAACTGTATCTGAAAATTGTTCACAGAAGGTATTACACCCCATATATCCTATCCAAAATAGCTGCAGAAAATACTGACAAGTGCTGGAGGAAGTGTGACGACATTGGCTCACTTGTGCAATT
>BLSH010119520.1:0-33653 GCA_018402905.1 Glandirana rugosa
CCCCCCCTGGGAAAGAATTCTTCAAACACCGCCCGCAGCTGTTATAAGGACACCAGGGACACTGACGCAGGTTGCGCTGCATCTAAATCCTCCTCAGAGGGCCCTGCAGGGACATCTGCCATCACACCCACAGATTGAGCCACAGTAGTGAGAACAACCACTAGCGGCACCCCCACACAGTAAAACACACCACCGCCCCTCAGAACGCCAGGTAAAGCCAGGAGGACTGCACCCACCGCCACCAGCACCCCCAGGAAGCCAGCTATACTTGCTGTCTGCTTTGCCCAGAAAACATCCCGTGGACCACCAGAGAGCCTGCACTGTCAACAGCAGCCAGCACCTGTCCCAGAAAAGTGAAGGTAAGGAAAATGGCAGCAGCATGTTTTTCACAGCCTGGAAGGACTCCATTATGGCCGCCGAGACATCCACTAGAGGGCCAAGGGCTGCTGAACACGAGGCTCTGGCAAAATGGCCGCCAAGCATGGTACTGAAAAAACCCAGGGAAAATGGCCACGGCTACAGCAAAATGGCGGCGATCTGCCGCAAAATGGCGGCGGATTGCCGCATGGCGGCCTAGGCAGTTAGCACACACAGTGCAAGCAAGTTTCAGGTGGGGGGAGGGGGAGTGGGGGCGGGGAAGGAGCAAAGGGACCCAGGAGAGTCCCAGCGACCCTCCTTAACCAGCGGCTACCGTGCCTAAAATTACAAATCGCCCTGCGCCCCCCCAGTGCCCCTAGGGGGGCAGAGGGGACTCACTCGCCACTCCTAAAGGGCGCAATGGGTAGCCACCCGGTCGCACACTTTTCTCCCCAGCTGGGGAGGAATGCTGATGGCCACAGGCCCCTGGACCAGATTGAATCCGGACACTGGGCACAAGTGGGGATCACCCACTGGCCACCCGCACGGAACGGGCACAATGCGGTGGGACCCACTAACATCCTGGGACTGGCTCGCATCGGATGGCCGTACTGGGGAAAGTACAGGGTCTTTGCAGGAACCCTCTATGCCCCAGTCGGCTTCTTGATAGTAGTCTTTAATTTGCTTGAAAAATATAAAAAAGCGGAAGCAAAAATTCTATCTGCAGGTCCCATAAGGGAGCCAGGTCAACTCCTTGCACTAGGCATGTTAAAACTAATGTACTGAGCAGAGTAGGGGGATTATATGGGAAGAGAGGACAGCCCCCTGGGAGGGGCCAGCTTGCTTTCTTCTTTGCCTAGTTAACTCCTAATAGGATTGGCATATAACCCACAAGTCAATGGAGAGCTGAGTCTGTCAGTGAACGTAGGAGAAAATGCTGTTTTTTTTTAAATTTTCTTTGCATGGGATTGGGTATTCCTTGTAAACTGAAGCCGGACAGATTGGGGTGGGGAGTTCCAGAGGATGGGAGAGGAGGCCCTGCCCTGGAGGCAAGCATGGGAGGAGGGGACAAGAGAGCTAGAGAGCAGGAGGTCTTGTGAGGAACGAAGAAACTGATTTGGTTGGTGCTATGAGCTAAGGTTAGTGATGTAGCTGGGGGCAGAGTTGTGGATGGCTTTGTAAGTTGTTGTTCATAATTTTGAATTTGATACCTTGGGTGAGCCAAAAGCCAGTGGAGGGATTGGCAGAGAGGGGTGGCAGACACTGAGCGGTTGGTAAGGTTGAGGAGTCTGGCGGCAGCATTTATGATGGACTGAAGGGAGGATTGCCTATGTAAAGATATAGGACTCAGGTAAGCAGGGGTAGTAAGGGCATAGCAAGTGGCAAAACATTTATTACCTTAATGCAGGAAATCCATTAGCCACTTGCCGACCAGCCTCCATCATTTTACTGCGGCAGGTCAGCACGTTCCCGCAAATTGCCGTCATTGTACGTCGGTCGCGGGAACAGGGTTTGTGGGCGCGCACGTACCTGCTGCACATGGCCAGAGCTGATGCACTAGCCCTGCTGATAGGAGACACTAATAGCTGGGCATGCTGGGATGTCTAGTTCCTGAGCAGACACAGGGAGATGGGAAAGTGACAGGCAGGACTCACCTTTTTATCCTGTCTGAAGTGTGCAGGATTGCACAGCGGAGAGGAGATCAGGGAGCCGCAGCAGGCATACGGGTTCTTCACACATGGCAGGAGATCCAAGGTGCGCTGGAGAGGGGAGGGGCTGGGAGATGGGAGGACATAAGGCCGCCTACTGACCCTGGTCAGTCAGCCCTGACCAAGGAAACATCTTGCAGGCAGCAAGATTATGGGCTCCATTACATTGACAGGAACCCGGGCAGCTGCCACCCCCCCCCACAATGTGTGGCACACGGGGTGAACCACATCCCCCCATTGGTACCACAGTACTGCACTACAGCAAGCTGCCGGGGACTGTATGTGTGCGGGAGGTGGGACTCGGGAGACACAGCACTGGGTGTACCCCCTGCCCTTGGTGCATGTACCCCCAGTGGGTGAAGTACCCCTGCAGGTCCACAAAACATTCCTAAGTACCCCTGTCTCGAGAAAGTAATTTCTATTGTTTGGGTGTCATAGTTCCTGTGTGTGTGTAATGTCAGTATGTGTTTGTCATGGTTTCTGTTCATGCAATATCATTGTAAGTGTGTAGACATGTGCAGAAAGAAAACATTTGTTTAGTTTCAACTCATTATTTACATAAATTCATTAAGCTAAATTAGTTTAACCCGTTTAATACGATTTTGGAAAAAATTTCATTTATTCGTATTCAAATCTATTTGAATTTTGGGAATTCTAATTTGAATCGATTCAAATAGTTTTCCAATCAATTTCGAATAGTTTTCGAATAGTTTTCAAATTCAAAAAGTTTTCAAATTCGAATAGTTTTCCAATTTCCAAAGACAATAAAATATAGAAAATAAAGGAATGGAATATAAAAAAAATAGAATAGAAAACAATATAACAGAACAAAATCGAATAGTAAATAAAATAACAGAATAAAATAGAAATGAATAGAATAGAATAAAAAAATAGCATAAAATAGAATATAATCATCTTCTGAAATGCAAATAGAAAACAATAGAATAGAAAAGATTATAATTTAAAAAGCAATAGAATAGAATAGAAATCTGAATGTAAATAGAATAGAAAAGAATCAATTTTAATAGAATAGAAAATAACAGACTAGAATAGAAAGAATATAACCATCTTCCTATTCTAATCTATTCTTTTCTATTCTATTCAAATTTGAATTGATTCTATTTGAATTTTGGGAAATGGTTATTTTCTTTCTATTCTATTTTTTTTTAATTATATTCATTTTCTATTTGCTTATTATATTCTATTATATTATTTTATTTACATTTTGTTCTATTCTATTCTTTTCTTTTATATGCTATTCTGTTCAAATTCAAATGTATTCTATTCCCAAATTAGAATTTTGGAAGATGGTTATATTCTTTCTATTATATTCCCTTTTTTAAATTCTATTATTTTCAATTTAATTATAGTCTATTCTTTTTTATTATTTTATTTTCTAATCTATTCAAATATGAATTTATTCTATTTGAAATTTGAATTTCAGAAGATATTTATATTCTTTTTATTTTATTCAATTCTTTTTTTATGCTATTCTATTCTGTTCAATTCTATTCTATTTTTTTTATTTTCTGTTATATTATCTTCTGTTATATTTTTTTATATTCTATTTTATTCTCTTTGGAGATTGGAAAACTATTCGAATTTGAAAACTATTCGAAATTAATTTGAAAACTATTCAAATCAATTTGAAAACTATACAAACATATTCAAATTCTAATTCCGTCCAAATTTTTGTTCTCGTTAATTCGGATTTATTGAAATTCGGTACTATTGTAATTCGGAAATTCAAATACATACAAATTTCTAAAAAACTAAAATTCATCTGAATTTTAATTTGGAACAAAAAAAATTGCACATTTCTACTGTCAGAATACAGTAGCTGCAGCTGGAGAGTCACCCATCTGCACTGTATAGCATTTATGAAGAAATCAAATAGAAAAAAAAGATTAAGTGGTGATCTTTTTTTCAGCGGATCACAGCCAACACTTCTGCCTTTCTGGCCCAGGTCAGAATGCTGTCTTAGGCTGGATTCACAGCTATGCATTTTTAGTGCTTATGCACTGCGGCCCATTTAACATGATTTCCTATGGATCTCATTCTGCAGTGCAAATCTGCAAATTGCAAAAAGCACTAGAGATGCATAGGTGTGAATCCAGCCTTAAGGAATCTGACAGCAGCTGGGAATCAATCACAAAGCTCAAACTTCTCTCTCAGAACTCCAGTGGACCGTATCAGTGATCATTAACCACTTCAATACCAGGCACTTAGAACACTTTACTACCAGACCAATTTTCAGCTTTCAGTGCTGTTGCACTTTGAATTACAATTGCGCGGTTGTGCGACGTTGTACCCAAACACAATTTTTATCATTTTGTTCCCACAAATAGAGCTTTCTTTTGGTGGTATTTGATCATCTCTGCGGTTTTTATTTTTTGAGCTACAAATAAAAAAAGACCGAAAATTTTGAAAAAAAAATTCTGTTTTGTTTCTGTCACAAAACTTTGTAAATAAGTAAATTTTCTCCATCACTGACGGGCACTGATGAGGCAGTACTGATTGGCACTGATGAGGCAGCTCTGATGAGGTGGCACTGACGGGCACTGATGATGAGGCACTTCTCTGCAGCAATGATGGGCAATGGTAGGCGGCACTGATAAGCAGCACTGTCACAGACCCGAGTAGAGGAAAAACCGATAAATGGCTTTCCTGGGTTACACTGTGACCAGCCGTGATTGGTCAGGGCTGATCACATGGTAAAGTGTTTCCGATGGAAGCGCTTTACCGAGATTGGTAATGACCCCCCACACCACCGATTGCTGCTATGCACGGCCCCCCCAGGCAAGCGCCGGCATGTTATCCTGAGGACGTCATATGGCGCCCAGTCAGGATAACTGAACCGCTTCCCGGCCTTCATTCTGCATACGGCGGTCGGGAAGTGGTTAATCAAAAAGAGTAAAAATAATCCATGGCCCAATATTGAAACTTGCAAAAATTATACTCACTAGAGCTGCATTATTAATCGTTAAAAGATTGCTATCTCGATTCAACTCCCCTCACAATCCACACCCGATTCTTTGTAAACATTGCAGAGCCGTTCAGAGCTGTCAAAAAAAAAAAAAAAAAAGCAGAGAATGTTTATCAACATTCCTCAGCGCTGGGAGATAGAGAAGAGATAAATTGTATAATTTTGTACTTTTAGAATAGATCAAAGGGCCGGTTCACAGTGCTGCGATGGGAGAACCCTGCAAATCCACTGCGAGTTCCCGCATCGCATGTCTCCCAGCGGCAGTTCACACTGCTATATGCAAACTGCAGGGAGTGTCAATACAAAGCTGATGACACCCTCAAATCAGTTTGCATATCGCACTACAAACTCACACAGGAATATGTTAACACCCATGCCACCCGATTCTGTTGCTGTGGAAAAAAGGGTCCTGTGCGAGTTTTCTCCGATTGCGATGTAAATTCAGCCATACTATCTCTATGGCTGAATTTGCATCGCACAGAGATCGCATGTGATTCACACTGCAGTGCGGTGAGAATCACATCCGATCCCCGGGATCGCAGCAGTGTGAACCGGCCCAAAGGGAAGAACTTCTGTAGAGGAGGTCAGTTTAACCACTAATAAGGCCTAAGACCAAGCCTTTCTCTTGCTTACAAGTTAATAATAATATTTTCTGCTAGAAAATTACTTAGGACCCCCAAACATTATATATATAATTTTAGCAGAGAACCTAGAAAATAAAATGGCAGCTGTTGCAATACTTTGTCACACGGTATTTGCGCAGTGGTCTCTCAAATGCAATTTTTTGGGAAAAAGTAGACTTCAATGAATTAAAAAATGAAAGTAAACAGTAAAGTTAGCCCAATTTTTTTTGTATAATGAGAAAGATGATGTTACGCTTTGAGAATCATGATCTTTATTCTAAGCAAAAAAATCGTGATTCTCATTCTAGCCAGAATCATGCAGCTCTAGTACTACTCACTGGATAAAGTTTAACACAGGCATGTATTCATAAAAATGGCGCAATCGCCCAACATCTAGTGTGCGCGATGACGGTAGCTCCTCTCAATGCAGTTTGTTTTCAAACGTGTCATCAGGGGAACACGCTACATTCCCTTGATGATGTGTGTTTACACGAAACGCGTCGGAGGGCGCTACCTCTGACATCATCGCACATGCTCAATACCGGTGACGGCGTCATATTTTGATTACATACCTGTGTTATGTTTTAACCAGTGAGTATAATTTTGAAATAAAATCCCATGCAAGTTTTAATATTTCATATCCACCCTAGATCGATCCCCTATTACTTAGAGGTTTGATCAGTTTGGCAAGGAGTGTAAATATTGGTGGTGGGACCCTCCACTGGATGACTTCTGTTTGATCTCCATTAGAGAGGTTATTTATTTTGTAAAGCATAGCGCAATCTGTTGGCGATATATACTGTAAATTGTGAATATTAATAATAATAATAATTCTTCTCTTGTTACCATGAAGTAGAGTTTCCATTACTGACATTTGACAAATATTTTAGATTGTGGCTACTTTGGGCAAATGTTGAGGGTGAACGGGTTTTATAAATAAGACAAAGCATTCGATGATCATGCTAAATGATCAGCAAATCAATAATTTGCCTCTTTATAAATAGCCCCCCTAGAATCTCTACTATCTGGATTCTGCACAAAAGATTTTCTTTCCATACATAAGTCGGCAGCATATGTACAGGAACCTTGCCCTCTTCCAGGTGGGTGTCCGTTAAAGGTCACTGCTTACAAGGAACGGTATTTGACCTTCAGGCATGACCTAGTTATTTGTGACAGACAAGTAGATTAACAGCTTCAGCAATGATGACTAAAACAAGTCTACATTGTTTCACTATGGACCTCCTTAAATGATGTTCTGTTCAAAACTTGCCACGAGGAAGTTTCTGATCATCAATTTTAGTAAATATGTCATGATGGGATTGTTGTTTTCTGTGACCCTCCAAGGCAATCTTATGAATAGCCTACATAACTCAGCTGCCGTGTCTCTGGAAATTTTTATGTACTGTTTAGACTACAGAAGAATTTGGTATACCCCGAAAACTTGTCCTAAAAAATATTTATGTTAGTGCAATTAAAAAAGTCTAACAATATCCTTTGTGGCAAGCAATGCAATCCTGCATACATGGATTATATTTTCCGTATAGAATGGGTGGAGGCCTATGAACCCTTCTAATAGAGACTTCTGCATTTATAAACTCAGAATTCTGACTTTGAATCTCAGAATTCTGAATTTCAAACTCAGAATTTTAAAATTTTTGGATGGCCCTGGGCTCTTCCATACAGAGGCCATAAGAAAACACAGGGGCCGAGGGTTTACTAAAACGGCTGAGTGCAAAATCTGGAGCAGCTCTTCATAGAAAACAATCAACTTGAATTTTTTGGTCAAAGCTTAATTAACCTCTTGCCGACCGCCGATCTGCATCTGACAGCGACAAGGTGGCGCTCCTGCGCAAATCGCAGTCGTATGACGGTGGCTGCGAGATCGCGCCCAGTGAGCGCGCGCGCGCCGCCGGAGGTGCGCTCACTGTGTCCGGGGAGGGCCAGGGAACGGGGCGGCGGAGTCGATCTCCGCCGGCCACCCGCGATGCCCCCCCCCCGGAGTGAAAGAACGGAGGTCCGTGTAAGTAAACATGGACCTCCGTTCTGTGAAGGGGGAAGGGCTGTGATCACAGCCTTCCTCTACACGGAAGGTGTGATCACTTCCCTTCCCCAGCTAGGGCAGTCCCCCCACAGTTAGAACACGCCCAGGGAACACTGTTAACCCTTAGAGCGCCCCCTGCAGGTTAACCCCTTCACTGCCAATGGCATTTACACAGTAATCAGTGCATTTTTATAGCACTGATCGCTGTATAAATGCCAATGGTCCCAAAAAAGTGTCAAAATGGTCCGACATGTCCGCTGAAATATCGCAGTACCGCTAAAAATCGCAGATCGCCGCCATTACTAGTAAAAAATTAAAAAAAATAAAAACCCCAGAAATGAATTCTCATCATCCGTAAACGCGACCACTTTTGCGCAAACCAATCAATAAACGCCGATTGCGATTTTTTTTTATCGCAAATATGAGGAAGAATATAAATTGGCCAAAACCGATGAAAAAAAATGTTTTTTTACATTTTTTTTTTGGATTTGTATTCTAGCAAAAAGTAAGAAATTTGTGTTTTTTTGCAAAATTGTCGCTCTTCTTTTGTTTATAGCGGCGATCAGAAATGACGCAGCGGTGATCAAATACCAAAAGAAAGCTCTATTTGTGGGAAAAAAAGGACGCAAATTTCGTTTGGGTACAACGTCGCATGACCGCGCAATTTTCAGTTAAAGCGACGCAGTGCCGAATCGCAAAAAGGGCTCCGGTCCTAAAGGGGGAAATCCTTCCGGGGCTGAAGTGGTTAAACAAGCTGAAGTTATTTATTTATTACAGGTACTTATAGAGCACCGTCAATATATGCAGCACTTTACATATATACTGTACATTCACATCAATCCCTGTCCTCAAGGAGCTTACAATCTATGGTCCCTAACTCACATTCATACATATACTAGGGCCAATTTAGACAGGAGCCAGTTAACCTACCAGAATATCTTTGGAGTGTGGGAAGAACCCGGAGTACCCGGAAAAAACCCACGCAGGCATAGGGAGAACATGCAAACTCCAGGCAGGTAGTAGAACATGGGTGAGCGCAGCCTATTGCATTAGGATGTGCACCCAAAAGCTCAAACACACACGCCTTTCTCTGCAGCCTCAGCTGCACAGGACAGTGAATGAATGGCAAGTGCTCTGTGCTGAGCAGCTTCCTGTTCATTCACAAGCTGAAGCATAATAAATACAGTTTACTATGATTCAATTATGAATGAACACAGTGAGTGTGTTCATTTTTAAAGGGGGGGGGCAACACGGGGGAAGCCCGGGCAGTAGGGGAATCGGCACCTTAAGCAGTGATTAGGGTACACATGGGCACCCCCCCCGTGCACTCCTATGTAGTACAAGTTGGTTGGCTACCATGCATAGCTGTGCCAGATTTTGCACTCTCTGGTTTTAGTAAATCAACCCCACAATTTTTTTGATGTTTGGGAATCTTTCATTCAAACTCTGCTTACTGATACCCCACAATCCATAATTCAATGTTTTCAATACACTCAGTCTATCAAACCAGACTATTACCTAATGAGCCCTCAATTGATCTGTCACCTCCCACGTAAATGATATTCCATATTCTATTAGCTGGGGCCTTCCCCCTTCTTCCAATTGCTAGATAACAGACCATCCAGCACACGCTGAGGTTGATTTACTAAAGCTAGAGTGTGCAAAATCTGGTACATCTCTTCATAGAAACCAATCAGCTTCCAGTTTTTTTTTTTGTCAAAGCTTAATTGAACAAGCTGAAGTTAGAAGCTGATTGGCTACCATGCACATCTGCACCAGATTTTTCACTCTCCAGTTTTAGTAAATTAACCCCACTGTTTAGTCTTTACCACTAGTACCATCAGTTCAATTTTAAACCATGCTACCAAAAATAATTCTGTTATTCTCAATTTGGCCTAATGTTGCGGCCATCCTCATCATCAACTGCATTCTTGTACCAAAAAAAAGGTATTACAGATAGCGCTCGCTTTGTTAGAAATTATTAAAATATTTGACAGTTAAAATCGGGGTTTCTAAACCAGGGTTCCATGAAACCTTAGGGTTCCTCCAGAGGTTGCTAGGGGTTTCTTGATCAATGAGCAACTTTTGCCTCTCAGATAAGTTCCCACTGATACCATTGATCTTTTTAGCTATCTATAAGGGGGTAATTCTTCCCAATGACCACAAGTGTAAGGAACATTCTTCCCACTGACCATCACACTAATGTATCATAAGTTGTAGCTATAGTAATTTTTAGGAGGGGTTCCCTTAGACCGGAAAGTTATTTCAAGAGTTCCTCTGTGTTTGAATCCTGTCCCTGGAAAAACTGACATGATATTGGCCCTTTTCATACAGGCGGTCTAATAAGGTCTGGCTGTCAGCTTTTCAGGCATACCTGACTGGAAGATTCATGTTAGTCTATGGGTGGCCACAGGGCTGGTGCAAAGATTTTTGGCACCCTAGGTGAAACCTCATTTTGCCGCCCCCCTTGAGTTCACCCCTAACTCCACCCCTTCTGCCCTGCCCAGCCTGATCAGCGCCCATAAAATACAGCTTCACCTGTGCCCATAAAATACAGCTTCACCTGTGCCCATCAAATACAGCTTCACCTGTGCCCATCAAATACAGCCTCATGGGGGTGGGGGCAGAGGGGGATATTTGGCAGATCAGTCACTATTTCTATATACATTTGCAAATAGCATGTGATAATATAATCTCATTATCTCAGTCAGACAGTGTCAGTTTTTACATGAATCAATGCAGAGCAGCCAGTAACAGATCAACAGTGGCCAGGCTCCCCTAGGCGGCAGTGCGCCCTAGGCGGCCGCCTACTGGTAGAGCCGGCCCTGGGTGGCCAGTTACCTCAGAGTCTGCTCAGATTCAGCATTCAGCAGGGGATCTGTTCACTGATGATCGGACCGACCACAGCCCATGTAAATGTAGCCCACTGATAATGCCCATTGAAATTCCAGAAACTATGATCTCTATGGACTGGAAGGAATAATTATTTTTTGGGGCCTTGTCCCTCCCCCACTGCTATTCTTATTCAGTTGGCTAGGCTGTAATACAGCACCCTGCTTTGGACAGTGAGAAGGATCCAGTACACAACGTTTAGTTACTTATTCCTGCTCCCACTGACACCAATGAAATTAAGTTTATTTTATCACTCTGGGTCTAGTGATGGAACCTACCTACTTCCACTGACACCAAAGAATGGACTTACCTACATCTACTCACACCAGTGATGGACCCTACCTACTTCCATGGACACCAAATGTTTGGGGCTTATTTTATGCTCACTGACACCAATGGTGGGACTTCTTTGCTCACACTGACAACAAAGTTGGGATTTATTTACTCCAACTGACATGGAGCTTATGTTAACTCTGACTGATACCAGTGATAGAACTTGATTACTTCTTTCTCTTGGCTGTACCTCCAGGCTTTATTTTATCTACAAAAGGGTGCAGAAGATAAAAACAAACTGTGCTGTTATGAGCAGTTTTGAACAATGTTCTCCTATTGTTCTAGGCGAGGGGTCTTCAAAGTATGGCCTGAGGGCCACATCTGCCCCCTACAAGATTTTATCTGGCCCTCATCTAAAGTTAGTGGCACATGCTCAATGTATACAGATTGAGAATTAAAGTCAGCAGAGGCTGCTTATGGTCTATGCTTTACCCCACTCTAACCTGCACCCAGACCCTCTAAAGGGGGACTCTGATGGGGACCCTGATTTAAAGCGGTTGTATCACCATTCCTATAATTTTTTTCCTTTCTAATATTACCAGTAATCTGCTTTCATAGCTCTGTATGTTAGTGCTCCTACCTCCTTCATTCTGGAGATATCGGTGTATTCTTTTGCTGTGACGTCACCCGCGCATGCTCCGTACACCTTAAAGAGGAAGTAAACCCTGATGGGGTTTATTTCCTCTGTATTCCCCTGTAAAGTAGAAGCATAATGGGCTACTATACATCGCATAGTAGCCCACTATGTGTCACTTGCCTGCAAACGAAGCCAGCGATGTCCAGCGCTGTCCCCTGTGCAGGCAGCGTCCATCTTCAGCCCCTCTTCCTTCCAGGGCCGCGACTCCGGCTCTGTGACTGGCCGGAGTCGCGTGATGTCACTCCCGCGCATGCACGCAGGAGCTGCCTGTCACGGCACGATCACAGGGAAGGAACAGCAGGGAGGCTGTTTCTTCACTGCGCATGTCCTGAAATTAAATCAGCATCAGCAGTATACTGCATATCTACTAAACCGTGCAGGTTTGGAAGATATGCAGGGCACCTACAGGTAAGCCTTGATCAAAAATGACGCAGAGGTGATCAAATACCACCAAAAGAAAGCTCCATTTGTGGGAAAAAAATGACACAAATTTAGTTTGGGTACGTCGCACGACCGCGCAATTATCGGCGCAGTGCCGAATCGCAAAAAGTGCTCTGGTCCTAAGGTGGGAAATCCTTCCGGTCCTTAAGTGGTTAACGAAAGGGATTAACGCCAGAAGAGTGGCCCGTAGCTTTTTTTATTCCTCCCTTCATAGCTTACAAAAGTGGAGCTAATTAACCACTTGACCTCTGGAAGATTTTACCCCCTTCACGACCAGAGGATTCTTTGCTACTCGGCACTGCACTATTTTAACTGGCAATTGCGCAGTCCTGCAACACTGTACCCAAACTTTTATTATTTTTTTCACACAAATAGAGCTTTCCTTTAGTCTAGGTTCACGCCTATGCGACTGTGCTCTCTGCATTTTTTCCTGGCTTTTTTACAGTGATTTTACCGCATTTTTTAGCGCGATTTGTGTTTTGTTGGGTTTTTTTTGGGGGGGGGGGTATGTTGGGCAGATTTAAAACCGCAAATTGTGGCAAAATCACTGTAAAAATGCATCAGAAAAACAACACTTTCTGGTGAAGCTCCATTGAAGTCTATTGCATGCAAAACGCAAACTGCAGTGAGAAAAAAGTCCCTGAACCTTTACAAAAAATGCAACGGCGTGAAAAACGCACAGATGTGAACTACATCCATAGGAAACCACGTTAAATGGACTGTAGTGCATTTCTGGAAACTGCAAAATGCGGTAAAAAATGAGTAGGTGTAAACCTAGACTTAGTGGTATTTGATCAGCACAGGGTTATTTTTTGTGATATGAGCGAAAAAAGACAGAAAATTTTGAAAAAAACCCAAAAACCATCAGTTTTTACTTTCTGCTATAAAACATATCCATTAAAAAATAGAGCTTTCCTTCAGTGGTATTTGATCACCAATGGGCTATTTTTTGCGATATGAGGGAAAAAAAGATGGAACGTTTTGAAAAAAACAATAGTTTTTACTTTTTGCTATAAAAAAAAAAGTATTTTGTCTTCGGTAAAAAAAAAATCCCAGTTAGCGTATAGTATTTGGTTTGCGTGAAAGTTATAGCGTCTGGTATAGATACTGGGATTTTTATTTTTTATACTAGTAATGGCGGTGACTTCTAGTGGGACTGCGATAGTGTGGTGGACAATCTGACACTAACTGACGCTGGCTGGGGGGTACACTAAGGCCCCCTGTACTCCGCTGAGCAGGTGGATGACAGGTCCGTGTCCTCTCCACTGTGCAGAGCAGACATGAACACAGTGGCGCTCTCCTCTATGGGGAAATTGGATGGAAACGGACTGCCTGACCGTTTCCATCCGATTTGATCGACGGATGGAAAATAAAACCACCTTCTGTCTGGTTTTTGCGGGCAGGATCAGATCGGATGGCGGCGGGTGTCAGTGGACACATGCGCCGCTCCATAGAGGAGACTGCAGGGTCCGATCTGATCGGATCTGATTGGACAGCCCATGTGAAAGGGCCCTTATTGACATTACTAGTGACACTAATACAGTGATCAGTGCTAATACTATACACTGTCACTGTACTAATGACACTGGCTGGGAAGGGGTTAACATCTAGGGGTGATCAAGGGGTTAAATGTGTGCCTTTTCCTAAGGCTGGGTTCACACTATTACTAATTGGATGGTTTCCCCGCATCCAATTCTCAATAGCAGGAGATTTTGACCGGCTCTCTCTGCAGCCGGTTCACATATCTCGGCTGCGGCTCCGGTCCGAATCTTTTGGTCCATTTCAGCTCCGAATTCAGCCAAAAATTCGGGCTGAAATCAGACCTGAAACACTGTACCAGAACGCACCGGACCCCTGCTGGGAGTTGCATTCGAAGATAGTGTGAACCCAGCCTTAAACGCATAGACATGCACAGGGGGTGTGCCTGGGCACATCCTAATCACCCTGTGCGCCGCAGATTCCCCTTGCTGATGTTTCACCAAAGTCCCCCAACAGAGTTCCTAAAAAAAAAAAGTAAAAAATAAAATAATAAAAATAAAAAACTACTGACACTGTCCATTGCCCTACTAACACCAAACTCTGCCATACTGACAAATGCACTGTTCTACTAACACTGTCCAAATTTTAATACATTTGGGGTGCACACCCTAATGCAATAGGCTGCGCACACCTATGCTTATATGGATGCGGCTCACAGCAGGGGTCCAGTGCAACCCTGTTCTCTGTTTCAGGGACGAAACAAGCCCACATTTTTTCTTGAATTCGGACCTGAAACAGAGCCAAGGACGCACAGGACCCCTGTGCAATGCACTCTGCAGCTGCTCCGGAGATGTGTGAGCTAACTCCATTGAGAGCCGGTCACAGTCTCCTGTCATGTGAAGTGGGTGCAGGAAACCCACATCCAATTCACATAAGTGTGAACCCCAGCCTAAGCGATATTGCTGTTTTTTTTCCCCTGAATAAAATAACAGCAAGATCGCCTGCCAGTGTTTTGAGCTCTGTGTTGTTTACAACACTGAGCTTCCTTCCCTGAATGACGGAGCCGATCAGCGAGTGCGGGCGCTCAATCATTGGCCAAGACCCGCTGATTGGCTTGTGCTGTAACAATCAAATAGCAGCACAGTAGGCATGGTGGGCATACCCTGCAGGCTGCAGCAGTATATCTGCGTGGGGCAGTTGGCAAGTTGTTAAGACCAACTGTCTTTTGGTGTATGGTGAGAGGGACCCTGGGGCAGACAGATTTTATGAGAGTGTCTTGCATATCTTCTAAAAGAAAAAAGAACACATTGGAAACACTTTTGCTAAATCTGTCTGCGCCAGTCTTTATGAATTCCAGGGATTGTTTTCCTACCTGCGCCCCATCGGAACTAAACCCACTGATTTAATGGTTTCTCAAAACAGTTATTATTCAAGGCATGCCTAGAATGAAAACAGTTACAATTATTAGTTGATTATGTTAGCGCTAGACAGAACTGCCAAGCCAATGAATTGGCTGGTGTCATAACTGATCACATATGCAGAATTGTGGCAACTGTAAGATGGCAAGATGGCCGCTTCCTTGGCTGTAAATGATAGGAGGGGTTAGTTCTGCTTTTAACCTCCCTGGCGGTATGATTATGTTAATATTTACAATGTCAAAGCGGTACATTGTTTTGCATGGAAATGTGTTGTTTTATATTGTAGGCCTGTAATTCTTAGGAATAACTCACTAAAATCTGTCCAAACAAGAGTCTAGTAGACATCCTGGGTATGATAAAATTTGAAACACGTAATCAAAAATTATCATATAATAAAAAATTATAAAAAAAAACAATATTATAATAATACATTCTATTCAATAATGTAAACCAAAAACAGTGAAATTTTTTATTTCAGAATTCCCAGCCTAGAGGCGAGATCTGGGGACTTATAGCCCCCAGATCTCGCTGTAAAGAGGACCTGTCATGCCCTATTCCTATTACAAGGGATGTTTACATTCCTTGTAATAGGAATAAAACTCATAAAAAAAGTAAAAAAAGTGTCAAAATAGAAAAATAAAAATAAAATAAACAAAAAATTAAATTAAAAGTGCCCCCGTTCCCGTGTGCTCGCTTGCGAAAGCGAAAAAAATACACAGGTTGCGGCCGCATATGTAAACAGCGTTCAAATAGCTGTTGTCACTTTCAGTGTCTGATGACGAATTTCCCAGTGAATCACTATCGCTCCATTCTGCAAGTTATTCTAATTCACTAGGGACGCTTTTTGGATGCCATAGACGCTCTCAGTTTTCCAGGCAGAAAGAATGGTAAAAGTGCAGGGCACTGGACAAAGCACTAGGGACAAAACGGAGGTGAAATGATTTGATACAGTAATGTAATTTACAGATTACTATGTATTGTATGTGTGTTTACTACTTTTTGAATTTCCCAGTGGCTCCACCCCCATGTGTCCTGCCGCTCACAAGGAACGGAGCTGGGAACCTTTATACATCGGGCAGATGATCCGGCCGGAGGACATTGCAAGATCGCAGGGACGGGGTCAGTACATTGTAGGCATTTAACAATGTTCGGCCGGGGGACACAGCGCGGGGACATAGCAGGATCCAGGGGACAAGGTAAGTAACTTTGCCTGGACCACTTTTAGCACTGAAAATTAACCCTGAGCCACACTCCCTGGCTATAATAAGTACCTGTCCCCTGGATCCAGCGATGTCCCCCCGCTGTGTCCTCCGGCAGAATCTTTTGCCCGATGCCTCTGGGTTCCGGGCTCCGTTCCCTCCGAGCATTGCATCGCATGGGGGCGGAGCCGGCGGCAAATTCAAAAAGTGAAACACACATAACACATACAGTACCCTGTAATCTGCAAGATTACATTACTGTATGAAAGCATTTCACATCCCATTTGTCCCTAGTGGTTTGTCCAGTGCCCTGCATGCACTTTTATATTATATATGCCATACTTTCTGCCTGGAAACTTGAGAATGTCCATGGCATAAAAAAGTGTCCCTTTATGTCAAAAGCGGTTTTTGATCAGCTAGAAAACACCGATAGTAAATAAGAATCATTTGCAGAATTGAGTGATACTGATTTTTGGGGGAATTTATCATCAGACACTGAAAGTGACGACAGCGACAATTCTGCAACTGAACAGAAGTTTTTTTTATTTGATTGCATTATTGAATAAATTGTATATTATATTATTATTTTTGATAATTATTTATAGTTATTTATTATATTATAATTTTTTTTTCATATATATTATAATTTATAAGTTTGTTATTTCAAACTTTATCATACCCGGGATGTCTAGTAGACACTCGTTTGGACAGATTCACAGTAAGTGAGTTATTCCTAATAATTAAAGGCCTACAATATAAAACACCAAACTTCTATAAGAAACAAAGTACCGCTTTGAGACGCAAAAATCTGACAACAATCATACCGCCAGAGAGGTTAACTACACAGGCAGTTTTTTTTGTAAAGGTGAACCACTTGCCGCCAAATCATGTACCTGGTACATCATCTGAATTCAAGTGGTTATACCGAGATGATGCCTGCAGCCACAGGTATTACCCCGGTAATGTTTTTAGAGCTGACAGTCGGCTTTCTTGTAATAGCAATCGGAGCGGCAAACTAGCCACTATATTGCTATTACAAGCAGTGGGAGGGGATGTCCCCTCTCCCCTGCCTTCCACGGCTCTTTTGGGCGCTCCCATACCACTGGAAGACCCGAGATACTAGCTAGTACGTCCGCCAGCTAGTCAGAGACCCAAAAAAATCCGGAATCGGCTTTGATCGGGTCTTCGCTATAGTAAACGGTAAGCAATGACAAGTTATCAACGCCATTTTTGGAAAATCTAAAGTAAACACCTTTCCTGACGCATTATGGCAGCATACACTGGGTTGCGTATGCTGCCATGAAGGTGCACCGGGAAAGGAAAATAGGTGAGTATATAATTTTCTATAATCTTGGCGTTTTAAAATTGCTTTCAATGGTAGAGGAGGGGTTTGGGGTCTTCTAGACCCCAGATCCCTCCATAAAGAGTACCTGTCACGTGTCTATTGCTGTCACAGGGATGTTTACCCTCAATGGGCCCTCAGGGTGTCCCTCATGTGGTAATGGACCCTCAGGGTGTCCCTCATGTGATAATGGGCCCTCAGGGTGTTCCTCATGTGATAATGGGCCCTCAGGGTGTTCCTCATGTGATAATGGGCCCTCAGGGTGTTCCTCATGTGATAATGGACCCTCAGGGCGTCCCTCATGTGGTACTGGACCCTCAGGGTGTCCCTCATGTGATAATGGGCCCTCAGGGTGTCCCTCATGTGATAATGGGCCCTCAGGGTGTCCCTCATGTGATAATGGGCCCTCAGGGTGTTCCTCATGTGATAATGGACCCTCAGGGCGTCCCTCATGTGGTACTGGACCTTCAGGGTGTCCCTCATGTAGTAATGGGCCCTCAGGGTGTCCCTCATGTGGTAATGGGCCTTCAGGGTGTCCCTCATGTGGTAATGGGTCCTCGGGGTGCCCCTCATGTTGTAATGGGCCTTCAGGGTGCCCCTCATGTGATAATGGGTCCTCATGTTGTAATGGGCCTTCAGGGTGTCCCTCATGTGGTAATGGGCCCTCAGGGTGTCCCTCATGTGGTAATGGGCCCTCAGGATGTCCCTCGTGTTGTAATGGGCCCTCAGGGTGTTCCTCGTGTAGTAATGGGCCCTCAGGGTGGTCCTCATGTTGTAATGGGCCCCGAGGGTGTCCCTCATGTGGTAATGGGCCCTCAGGGTGTCCCTCATGTAGTAATGGGCCCTCAAGGTGTTCCTCGTGTGGTAATGGGCCCTCAAGGTGTTCATGTGGTAATGGGCCCTCTGGGTGTCCCTCATGTGGTAATGGGCCCCCAGGGTGTCCATCATGTAGTAATGGGCCCTCAAGGTGTTCATGTGGTAATGGGCCCTCTGGGTGTCCCTCATGTGGTAATGGGCCCCCTGGGTGTCCCTCATGTAGTAATGGGCCCTCAAGGTGTTCATGTGGTAATGGGCCCCCAGGGTGTCCCTCATGTGGTAATGGGCCCCCTGGGTGTCCCTCATGTAGTAATGGGCCCTCAAGGTGTTCATGTGGTAATGGGCCCTCTGGGTGTCCCTCATTTGGTAATGGGCCCTCAGGATGTCCCTCGTGTTGTAATGGGCCCCCAGGGTGTCCCTCATGTAGTAATGGGCCCTCAGGGTGTCCCTCGTGTGGTAATGGGCCCTCACGTTGGCCCCTATGATACTTTATGGGGAAATATTGACCATTCCATATAAATGTGCAGAAAATTCGAATATGTTGTGTCTGGGGACCTTCAGTGAGCAGAGAGTTGTGTGAGGACGGGGACTCTCTCAGGCGGTGTGGGGAGCTCTGTCAGGCGGTGTGGGGAGCTCTCTCGGGCGGTGCGGGGAGCTCTGTCGGGCGGTGCGGGGCGCTCTGTCGGGCGGTGCGGGGCGCTCTGTCGGGCGGTGCGGGGAGCTCTCTCGGGCGGTGCGGGGAGCTCTGTCGGGCGGTGCGGGGCGCTCTGTCGGGCGGTGCGGGGAGCTCTGTCGGGCGGTGCGGGGCGCTCTGTCGGGCGGTGTGGGGAGCTCTCTCGGGCGGTGCGGGGAGCTCTCTCGGGCGGTGCGGGGAGCTCTGTCAGGCGGTGCGGGGAGCTCTGTCAGGCGGTGTGGGGCGCTCTATCAGGCGGACACATTATTTTGTACACAGAGATCTGTGGAGTGCAGCGCTGACACAGCCGTAGCGCAGTAGGCCAGAGCCCGCCTCGCCGAGGGGAGGAGGGGGGAGTGCGCATGCGCCGGGTCCGCGGCCTCTCACCTCACAAATATTCCAAGTATGTCCAGCGGGGAGAGGAGCCCCGGAGAGCGGAGCACCGACTGCAGCATGGAGCCCTCCGCCGCCCGGGGCAGCCGCTGCGAGTGCTGAGGGCACTGGGGAGGAATGGCCGATCCTCTGCGGAGGACTCTATCCAAACTGCGGGGAAAGAGAGCCAAGAAGGGGCCGCCGGGGGGACTGGAGACCAACGGAGAAGGTAAAGGGGAGCCGCAGGAGGGGAGCATAGAGCAGGGCTGCAACATGGACTGTCAGAGGTGACTGCAGCGACCAATAGGAGAGAATCACACCTGAAATGTGTACTGTCAGAGCTGCACCAGAGATGGACAGAGTGCAGGGAGAGGACAGAACTATTCCTACTGACTGCTGGAGAGAGCAGAATAGAGAGCAGTGTAGAGGTCTATGGGAGAGAGCAGTGTAGAGGTCTATGGGAGAGAGCAGTATAGAGGTCTATGGGAGAGAGCAGTGTAGAGCGCTCAGAGAGGGTCCTTATCAGTAGAGTGGTGATCAGTAGAGTGGTGATCGTATTCTGGAGAGAGCAGTATAGAGTTCCATTGGAGAGAGCAGAATACAATACTTGTTGGCTATCCTGCTGGAGAGAGCGGTATAGAGTGCTGTAGACTGTCTTGCTGGGGAAAGCATAATAGAGTTCTGTTGTACTGAGTTGTATATAGAGTGCTTGTTGACGGTCCTAAGCAATGTAGAATGTTTGATAACTGTCTTGTTGGAGAGAGCAGTATAGAGTTCTGTTGGAGAGTGCAGTATAGAGTTCTGTTGGAGAGCGGAGTATAGAGTTCTGTTGGAGAGTGCAGTATAGAGTTCTGTTGGAGAGCGGAGTATAGAGTTCTGTTGGAGAGTGGAGTATAGAGTTCTGTTGGAGAGCGGAGTATAGAGTTCTGTTGGAGAGTGGAGTATAGAGTTCTGTTGGAGAGTGGAGTATAGAGTTCTGTTGGAGAGTGGAGTATAGAGTTCTGTTGGAGAGAGCAGTATAGAGTTCTGTTGGAGAGTGCAGTATAGAGTTCTGTTGGAGAGCGGAGTATAGAGTTCTGTTGGAGAGTGCAGTATAGAGTTCTGTTGGAGAGTGCAGTATAGAGTTCTGTTGGAGAGAGCAGTATAGAGTTCTGTTGGAGAGCGGAGTATAGAGTTCTGTTGGAGAGTGCAGTATAGAGTTCTGTTGGAGAGTGCAGTATAGAGTTCTGTTGGAGAGTGCAGTATAGAGTTCTGTTGGAGAGTGCAGTATAGAGTTCTGTTGGAGAGCGGAGTATAGAGTTCTGTTGGAGAGTGCAGTATAGAGTTCTGTTGGAGAGTGCAGTATAGAGTTCTGTTGGAGAGCGGAGTATAGAGTTCTGTTGGAGAGCGGAGTATAGAGTTCTGTTGGAGAGCGGAGTATAGAGTTCTGTTGGAGAGCGGAGTATAGAGTTCTGTTGGAGAGCGCAGTATAGAGTTCTGTTGGAGAGCGCAGTATAGAGTTCTGTTGGAGAGCGCAGTATAGAGTTCTGTTGGAGAGCGCAGTATAGAGTTCTGTTGGAGAGTGCAGTATAGAGTGCTCAGTGACTGCCATGCTGGATAGAGCAATATAGAATACTAGTGGACTGTCTTGCTGGAGAAAGCAGAATATCATTTTATTCAAGAGATCAATATGGAGTGCTAAGTGACTGTGCTGCTGAAAAGAGTTCTTTTGAAGATTACACTATAGAGTGCTTGTTTACTCCATTGCAGGAGAAAGCAAAATCGAGCTCTGTTGGAGAGTTCTGTATAGAGTGTTGACTGTCCTGGTGGATAGTGCAAAACAGAGCGCTCAGGGACTGTCCTATTCAGTATAGAGTGCTTGTTGACTGTCCTGCTGGAGAGTGCAGTATAGAGTTCTATTGGAGAAAGCAGTATAGTGTGCTTGTTGACTCTCCTGCTGCAAAGTGCAGAGTAGAGCGCTGATCACTATAGAGTGCTTGCTGACTGACTTTCTGGAGAGAGCAGAATACAATACTTGTTGGCTGTTTTGCTGTAGAGAGTGGTATAGAGTGCTGGCAGACTGTCTTGCTGGACAAAGCATAACAGAATTCTATTCAAGAGAACAGTATAGATTGCCAAATGACTCTTCTGTTGGTGAGGGCAGAATGACATTTCATTTGAAAATTTAGAATGGAGCACCCGGTGACTGTTCTATTGAAAAGGGCAGAATTTTATTTACCCATGGAGAGGACAGAATAGAGTACTTCCATACTGTCCTCTTGGATAGTAGAGAAATGAGTGCCATTGTGACTGGTAGAGGCCAGAATACAATTATTGGTGATTGTCTATTGGAGAGGGCATAATAGAGTCCTATCATTTCTGCTGGTGTCTCAGTGATCTGCTAGAGACAGAAGCATACAGTGCCCCAGTGACTGTTCCCCCTCTACAGTGCCATGGTGATACTATGCCCCAGTGACTGTTCCCCCTCTACAGTGCCATGGTAATACTATGCCCCAGTGATTGTTCCCCTCTACAGTGCCATGGTAATACTATGCCCCAGTGACTGTTCCCCCTCTACAGTGCCATGGTGATACTATGCCCCAGTGATTGTTCCCCTCTACAGTGCCATGGTAATACTATGCCCCAGTGACTGTTCCCCGCTACAGCGCCATGGTGGTACTATGCACCAGGGACTGTTCCTCTAGAGAGTATAGAATACAGTGCCCCAGGGACTGTTCTCCTGGACAGTGCAGGCTACAATGCCCCCGATTACTATTCCATTTGAATATGATTTATCATACTGGGGGCCCTGCTCAGACCCTGGAAAATGCCAGCTAGAGTGCCCTGATAAGTGTGAAGTGCTTAGTGTGGGTGACTGTAGCTGGGAAATAATACAATAAACTGTCATGTAGGCTACACAGCAAGGGATCCCTAATAACTGTAATATAATAAACTGCAGTTGGTGCATCACAGGGAGCCATGTGAACTGTAATGTATGTTTTAGTGGTAGGTCAGCTAAAGGAACATTTCAGATTTGCTATAGGAGAATCGGTGGATGTATCAACTATACAGGGGTGAGATATGGGTTAGTGGGTACAGATTAGAGTCCCACAACCACAGCCAGGAGCCAATAGATATAAGCTAATGCAGGTGAACAAATAGCATCTTAGAACTATGATAAGAGAACTGGGAGTGCAGGTTAAAGTCTCTTGATAACAACAAGGAGCAGGGTGGGTGTCAAGGAGTACATCAAGGGGCTATTGAGCCATGTGACATTAACAGTTTTGGGTGCAGGAAGAGGACTTCTTAGTGCAATGGTAGAGTTAGTGGGAACATATTACTGGGCATTGACAAGGGCAGAGGCTAGGCAATGTGTAGGTGAGTGGGGGGCATCATAAGGGGAACTGTAATATACAGTCTGGTAAGTGCACTACCGACCCCTCTTAGAGCTGTAACACAATTGATGGCGGGTGCAGGCTCCAGTCCTGGTAGCTGTAAGGAGATGGGTGTTTGGGTGTGAGTCTTAAGGAATGCAGAGGTCTGTTTAAATATTTGTTCATAAGTGTGTCAGATTTTTTAAGTACATATTAAGGACCCCTGATAGATACCTCTGTCTATTTTAATGAAAGTGGTTAGTACAGATTGGAGACTTATGAAAGTTGTAAGCATCTGGGTGTCCAGGGTACTTTCTTAGGGGTTGCTGAGGGTTTTAGTATCCTATATTTGGGTTGATTGCAAGCTCCTTGCAATGCTTCCATAAAGGTCCTCCTCTTTTGGAGGGCGACCACAGTCTCCAGAGCTGTATGAGGCTGCTAGGGAGTGCATAGTAGTATCTGCAGATGATTTGAAGAATGGGTTCAGAATTGTCTTTGGGGTGCAGGCTAAAGTCCCAAGATAGAATCAAAGGTGAATTTTATTTAAGCAGCCCTGTTGACATTCTATTGGGGTCTGCAGGACCGCCATGTGGAATCAAGACGGTGACCCCGGAAGAGAGCAGACTGGCTGGCAATCACAGTAAAGATTGGTCTTCTCAGAACCACAATAATAACAATTACTCTCCTCCTTCCAAATGGGAAACAGCATCAGGACCCGCATCTTCCAATCAGCCCAATCAGGGGTGCCGATACTCCCATTATAGCAATATCAGCAACACAGATTTGGTGCCCAATGGCATGGAAAGAGACAACAACGCCAAGTCACACCCTCTGTCATGTGGTATAAATGGTAAGGAGGCCACCATGGGACGTTACTCTTATGGAGGTTTTCAGTTCCAACCAGAGACTCAGATTAAGCCTCCAAATAGCGCTCCATACACCGCAAACCCTCATTTTGAGGGACAGTGGCTTTTTCAGCAGGCGCCTTCCCTATCATACCCTCTTAATTTTATCTATCCCCCTAAATCTAGTCCAGCCAAGGAACCTCATACAGGTCCCCAATATGTTGAAAACACACAGTGGTGCTCTAGTACTTTTGAAGGAAGCAGTTCTTTCTCTACAAACTGCCTCATACCTCCCCTGGGACTTGTAAATGCCCCGTATTATGGGAACACCCGAAACCATTCCGAGGACAGTGAGGAAGATGATTATTATGATAATGAGCATCTCTTGATTACTAGCCCTAGTGAGGCTCAGTGCAATAGCCATTTTTCTGGGCCCCCAACACCATTTATGCACAATGCCATGGCCTCCCCGGTGGCTGATTATGGCCATGCAGAGCGGAAAGGCAGTGTGGACATGTACCTAGAGACTGACAGACTGAGATCTCAGCTGCAAGAGGCTTATTATTTATTAATTCATGCCATGCATGACATGCCTCTTGAGACCCCCTCCAGCAAAATGGGGTGCAGAACAGAAACTTGCCCCTCTAGCTCCCAGTCCCAGGATAGCGTTTATTCTCAGTCCTCTGCAAGGGTTGTAGAAAGCGATGTTTGGTCCTCTGATGACGCCAGCCCAAAGCAAGTGTCTCATAGCGATTTGGCGTCTTTGAATGCTTTAATAAGCTCCCAGCTTAACAGGATGCAGACGTTTAGCAAAAGCGTTGACGCCGTCTACAGCCTGCCAGCCTTCAGAACTTTGTACAAGTGTCACAGCGATAGTCAAATAAAGTACAGCCCTGTCCATAGCAACTTGTCATCTGATTGTGGTTTTGAGCACAGCCAGGGTTCTATTGGTCACCACACGGATGCTGACAGTGAGGGCAGCCCCCGGGACATATTATCCTCTGTGAACTGGAGAGCCTCTGAGAGTGGCACTCGCAATCCCTCTGATTATATACACCAAACACCAGGGGACTTGGTCTCAGTTACAGTCACTAATGGCAGGCATGGTGCAGACATGAGCGCAGAAAGTCACAGAGCCTCACAGAAGCCATCGGGCCGAACAGTGAAGAAAATGCAAAAATGGATGTACAAAGGACGCTTGTTGTCTTTGGAAATGAAGGAACGCATCATTGGATCCTCTCAGAAAGCCAGCGGATCCAGCAAGCGGGAGTCCAGTCCAACTGGAAGCTGCAAATCCGAGCATCTCCAGGACAGTTCAGCGACATCCCTGAAGATGCCTGGAGAGATGGAAAGACCCCCAATGACAGGTAGGCGAGCGGGGCATGGGCCCAGCTCCAGGCCTGCAAATGTCTGCCAAAGCTTCTCTTTTTGGGTGGTGGAAAAACAGATCTTATTTATCTTCCAATATCTGTGTACTAATAGGTGACATGGTGGTGGGTCCTGGACTCCTGGCATGGTATATTAACGCATATGCTATAGGCTCATGCATAAACCTATATGTATTCTTAATGCCACTTTTATTTCTTATGTTCTTTTTCTTCATATTGTTGCCACTGCTACTCTATTCTGTCTACTGCATGTTTAAAAAAAATGTATATATTACTTTTATTTTACTTGTGCTGTAATGTGACGTTTTAGGGAAGCTAACATGTATGCAGATTTTGAAATGCTTTAAAGCCGAGTTCCAGCTTGTGTTTTTTTTTTTTTTAAATATCCCTCCACGATGGTCACACCTAATGCTACTCATAATGGCATGTATATGAAATGTAGGTACAGGCATACCTCACTTTTAATGTATGTAAAATGGAAATGTACTTAAAGCGAAGCCATACCTTTTTTCACTTCTCACTGCAGTAAGGGAGCCACGGGATGTAGTGTGGGGGGGGGGGGGGATCAGGGTCTATAGTGGGGCGCCATCGGCTGTAGTGGGGGAGGGAGGTCAGGGGCTATAGTGGGGTGCCATAGGCTGTAGGGGGGGTCAGGGCCTATAGTGGGGCACCATGGGCTGTAGTGGGGGGGGGGGCAGGTCAGAGCCTATAGTGCGGCGCCATTGGGCTGTAGGGGGGGGGGTCAGGGAGTGAAGTTTATAGTACTGTACAGTAATCCACTTACGTTTAGGCAGCAGCCCTGGGCTGGCGGGAACTCTGGGCAGGCTGGCGGGAACTTTGCCTCTTCCCTTGCGGCCTCTCCACTGGCGAGAACTCCAGGCGGCAGCTCCGCCCCTTGCAGGCCATACTGTGGCTGCGCGGTGTGGGAATGTCCAGAATGTCCGTACTTGTGAGTATACGTAAAGCGGGCTATGCCTGTATTATAAATCATGTTCTTTTAAAATAAACTCACTTTGTTGTCCCCAGTGAGCACGCTCCCATCTTTTGAGTGGTCATCTGAAGTCACCTTGTTCGTCCTTTCTGGGATATGGAGCTGCTGGCTACCCAGCATGCGCCTCTCAATCTTGCGCATGTGCATATAGCATAAAGTGCGACGTGATGCTACAAGCAGCGGATGCCCATTGACTCCTGGGATTAATGATACTTATATCCCAGGAGCCAATTGGCGGGCGGGCGGACATGACATACCTGAGGTACACCGGAGGCAGAGGATTAAGCATACATAGAAGGTATTTACATTGCTGTAAAAAAAAAAAAAAAGTGTCAAAATAGGTGTCACAAACATGAGGGTGGGTAGGTGAAAAAAAATGCCTGGAACTCTGCTTTAACTTCATTAGCAGAGGCAAAACTATGGATTTTAAAGTAAGAGAGCGCAGCATGCAGTCCAACCAAAGGAGTCGAAAAGATTGTCATTTTTGGATTTGGGCAACAGTTTTCTTGCGAAAGACGGCACACGTCCTTTTTCTGATTATACATTTGGGCAACACACAGTCCTCCCGGTGAGTGAAAGCCCCAGAAAACCATAGTGGTGGCTCCTTCACTTTTGTAGATGCAGCATTCAGATTGGCATCAGGGTGATAAAACCTGCCGGGACTTATGCTGCTTCACTGCTGAGAACTTGAGTCACTAGAACTTGCTCCAAGATATTTAATGTTATGTTTATAATGTATATTTAGATTGTTTGGCCTTCTTTCAAGCATTTGTATACATTAAGAATGCAACTGTCATGACCCATATTAAACAAAGCAAATTCCTTTGCTGCCTCTGCTGGGTAATACCATATAAAGATAAAAAGTCGCTTAGTTTCCAGTTCTCTAATTACAGAGCCCTCTTTACATAGCAGATTGAGCGTGTATTTAGACCAATAGGGTTCAATGTGCGCAGTACGTGTTTTCTTCCTAACTATGATTTGCTTCAAATTTGCATAACAACTGCGGGTGATCTGACTACACTTCACAAATTAGCACTTTGAGACCGGGCTTTTTTTTCCAGGCGAAAAGATCAACAGGCAAATTATACTGTTGCGTATGTAACAATTTGTTCTTGGTTAGGTAATTAGACCAGAGTATATGTTGGTGTATGTTTGTGGATTTGCTAGGGAAGTTAGCTTGTGGACATCATCGTGCACAGTTAGGCCTCATACACACGGCGTATCTTAAAAAATAATCAAAACGCCAGGGAAAAAAAAATCAGCGTTTTTTGGTGTTATACATCGGGGTTAGTGAGCATCGGCGTCAATAGGCGTCTTTAAAAAAAAAAAAAAAAAAATCCTCTGCCATTTCTCAACCTAAAAACGCTGGCATGGCGTTAGTGAGCGTTTTGTGGCGTCGGCGTCAAAAAACGGCAAAACGTTACAGCCTCAGAACGCGCTGGCCATTAGTTCTAGTTTCAGCTCACTAACGTCGACGCCCTCGACAGCTCAAAAACATTGGCGTTTTTATGGGGCCATTGACTAACATGGAGAGCTGCAAAAAACGCCAGAAAACGTTGGCGTCAAAAAACGTCCGTGTGTATGAGGCCTTAACCACTTGCCGACCGCCGATCGGCATCTGACGGCGGCAAAGTGGTTCGTTCCCGCAAAACGCCGTCATACGACGGTGGCTGCGGGAACGAGTTTAGTGAGCGCGCGCCACCGGAGGCGCGCCCGCGCGCTCACTGTGTTCGGGGAGGGCCAGGGAGCGGGTGCGGCGGCTACCGGCGATGGCCCCCCCGGAGCGAAGGAGCGGAGGTCCGTGTATGTAAACACGGACCTCCGCTCTGTGTGAGGGGGAAGGGCTGTGATCACAGCCTTCCTGTACGTGAAGGCTGTGACCACTTCCCTTCCCCAGTTAGGGCAGTCCCCATACAGTTAGAACACGCCCAGGGAACATAGTTAACCCTTAGAGCGCCCCCTGCAGGTTAACCCCTTCACTGCCAATGGCATTTACACAGTAATCAGTGCATTTTTATAGCACTGATCGCTGTATAAATGCCAATGGTCCCAAAAAAGTGTCAAAATGGTCCGACATGTTCGCCCCAATATCGCAGTACCGCAAAAAAATCGCAGATCGCCGCCATTACTAATAAAAAAATAAATAAATAAATAAAAACCCCACAAATAAATTCTCATCATCCGTAAACGCAACCACTTTTGCGCAAACCAATCAATAAACGCCGATTGCGATTTTTTTTTTTTATCGCAAATATGAGGAAGAATATAAATCGGCCAAAAACGGTGAAAAAAATATTTTTTATATTTTTTTTTTTTTGGATTTGTATTTTAGGAAAAAGTAAGAAATTTGGGTTTTTTGCAAAATTGTTGCTCTTCTTTTGTTTATAGCGGCGATCAGAAATGACGCAGCGGTGATCAAATACCACCAAAAGAAAGCTCTATTTGTGGGAAAAAAAGGACGCAAATTTCGTTTGGGTACAACGTCGCACGACCGCGCAATTGTCAGTTAAAGCGACGCAGCGCCGAATCGCAAAAAGGGCTCCGGTCCTAAAGCTGGAAATCCTTCCGGGGCTGAAGTGGTTAAAATTGGATGTTCACCCTAAGATTACTCTATGAACGTGTAACAGCCGTATAATGAGTACCTTGATAGACACACAGCACCAAGTTTGACTTCTGGTGGGCTGGTTGTCTAGCAGTCAACACTGGAAACTGATGGCCATTTACCAGTGACACCCACCATGCAACTCATGGGGGGAGATTTACTAAAACTGGAGCACTCAAAAGGTGCAGCTGTGCATGGTAGCCAACCAGCTTCTAACTTCAGTTTGTTCAATTGTTTTGGCAATAACACCTGGAAGCTGATTGGTTTCTATGGAGAGCTGCACCAGATTTTGCACTCTTCAGTTTTAGTAAATAACCCCCGTGTGTCGCTCTGCAAGCATCATGTTCTCTTTTTTATGGATTATCTGCGTTCCAAACTGTGTGTCTCTCCTTGTTTGGAGATGTGCGGGAAGAGCTATACAGCCAATCTATCTCAGCCTGTCATTGATTTTTTTTTTTTTTTATATAAATCTGTTTTATTGAATATTAAGCCCCATACACACGATCAGAAAATCGTACGGAAAATACCGCTTTCGAATCGATTGTACGATAATCGGATCGTTAGTACGGAGCTTTTTGAGAGCCGATCATGACAGTTCATCCGATGTTTTCCGTCCGGACATTATCAGACATGCAAGAAAAATTTTCTTGCACAGTGCCCGATCGTACGATTTTCATTTCATCAGTACAACTGTCGTTCGAAAATGCAATACAAATACCCTACAGCACATCACTTCTGATTTTTTTATTCTGTCCTGCGAGAATTTTCGTTACTAAAGTAAACTCTTCTGATTCGATCTGAGATTAGCATGCGAAAAAAACCAGACGATCATTCGCCCAATAATCTCATCGTGTGTACCGTGCATTAGACATAAAAGAGCAATAAAGGTGAATAAAGTCACGAAAACAAAAATATAACATAACAGTCTTGCAAAGGGTTGAACCCCGCCAGAATTAGAGCGGGGTAAGACATGGTAACTGAAGCCGGGCTGCTCCGTCAGTGCAGTGGTGCTGCTTCCATTATCCTCTTGCGGCATCCTCTATTAGCCTGTCATTGATTTTAACAGACTGGCTGCATGGAACACCTGTCATTCCCCGGGTGCATAAACACCATCCTCACAGATGTGAATGAAGCTTCCTAATTATTCCTAAACCAAATAAGATTAGAAAGAAGGACAACTTTAATTCCCCTTTTCTGCTTTCAGAAAAATAGGGGAAGGTCCTGTTGCATTATTAGATCAGCTGAGTTGATATGAAAGGAAGAAGCACGCTGCTCCTAGAATTGTTTTCTTTTAATTCTTCCACTGTTCAGGTCATGTTAATTATTTACACACTCGTAGAATAGAGAAATGATAATCATGCACAGTTTTCTCTCCTTCAGCCCGCTGGATGAATGAGAGAGATCTAAGATTCTCCCACCCACACTAATCAGCATGGATGGAGGAACCTCACCTGATGGATTTTCTATTTAGCTAACTGCAGTGCCCATGGTTGAATATCTGTACGGTTGCTGCACTTGATTGGATGCAGTCATTGTTTTTTTTTTTGACTTTCCATTCTATGCATGACAGAACCTGTGTGCAGCAGCCCCCCCCCCCCCTCAATACTTACCTGAACCCCATCTCCATCCAGCAATGTGCACAAGAGCCTCGGCCCTCCGAGGACTCTTCCCTCCTCAATTGGCTGAGACAGCAGCGGGAGCCATTGTCTCCCGTTGCTGTCAATGACAGCCAGTGAGCCAATGAGGGGATTGAGGGGGTGGGGCCAAGCTGAAGCTCTGTGTGTGAATGGGCACACAGAGCCGCAGCTTGGGAAATTGCAAGCTGCTTGTCCTGAAGGCACTTGGCAGGAGAGAGGTGCGAGGAACACCAGCAGGGCACCCAAGAAGAGGAGGATCAGGGTTGCTCTGTGTAAAACCACTGCACAGAGCAGGCAAGTATAACATGTTTGTTGTTTAAAAGAAAAAATGGCAGCAGAATCGCTTTTATTCTGCCCGTGATCTCAAAATGCAATACAATTGCAAAACGCATGTTCAGATGCCATTATTTTCAATGGCACCTAAAACGCGGTGTAGTTTTGCTGCGATTGGCACCTGATTTTATTGCGTGGAAATCACATGAAGCTTGTTGCCCAAAAAGGAGATCTGTTTATTGTAAACCCACAATATTTATTTAATATATTATTGTTATTTTTATCATGTTGACAATTTATGCAGCTTTACATATATATTCACTTCAGTCCCTGCCCTCAAGGAACTTACAATCTAACTCGCATTCATACATACACATACTAAGGCTAATTAACCTACCTGATTGGATATATGGACTGTAGATGAAGTGCTTTATCAATAACTGTCAGCAGGTACTAAAGGATTTACTTGCACTTCAGACAGGCCTGTCAGAATCTCCATGTAAGGTTATGAGCAGGAAGATGTCCGTTTACATCTGCTTACCTCTAATGCTGGCCATACACTATATGAAAAATCGTTCAAACACATTTTCGAAAACGAACATTTGGCCGTGAGAGCAAACGATAGTACCATCATGTAATGACCGATAAATCGTTCAAGGGACATAAGTGAATCTGTTTTTTCACATATACCTAATGCAAAGTTTATACGGGAAACACATTATCCTTTCAATTTATCGTTCGTTCGGCAGAAAATTTCTAATTTCCTTCATTTTTTTTTTTGGCTCAAACAACTCACAACCGATTAGCGTTTTGTACCCATTAACTGGCCGAAAAACCAACAAACTGTTCAAATGATTGATTTTCGGCAGATTTTTCGTATAGTGTATGGCCAGCATAAGTCTATCCAGGTTCAACACCAAAAAAAAAAAAAATGGAAAAGGTATGCAACCTTTTTTGGTTTTCTGGACCTAAAAGTGATGGATTGCAGTCACTCTAATGGAAAATGACGCATGTCTCTTTACATCCAGCTGCCCATAGATGTAATATGGAAAACTCCAGTTCTTAAATGGAGCTAAATGCTGGTCACAGATTCCCTGCTGAATAGACTGGATGGCACCCATGTGAAAGGAGTTGATGATGGGTGGCAATTTGGTAGAGTGATTGAACTTTGTGATTGTAAAGATACATTTAAAAATAAAAAAACAAACACATCTATACTATAATGGAATTGCACATAGCGGCCACGGACCTCCTCTTTTTGGGTCCCCCGCCGGTGCTCCTGGCCCCTCCCCTCTGTCCAATGCCCCCAGGGGAAGCCGCTTCCTATGGGGGCACTCGCGCATGCTCGCACTTGAGCCCTGCTGCTGCATCCATTGGCACAGACAGCGGGACTCAGCCCCGCTCCCTCGTCAATGGCTCCCGGTGCCCCAGCAAAGCCAGTGAGACCCGGAAGTTAGGGGAGAGAAGAGCTGCAGACGTGCACAGCGCTGGATCGAATGAGGACTCAGGTAAGTAAAAAGGGTGAGGGGGGGATGCTGACACCTAAACATTTTTTACCTTAATGCAACAAATGCATTGAGGTAAAAAATGTTTAGGCTTTGCAACCACTTTAATGTTATTGTTGCCAGGCAAAGCAGGTAGGCTAATTCCAAGGAATTGGGATCCTGGACTGCCTCAACTGACCTCAGCAGACTTCGCAAATTACCAAATCCTGCTGTTCATTTGAACTCATGGGTGACTGAATGTTTAGTTTAGATTTTGATGATTATTTGCCAGCATATTCTCAACTCCTAGCTGAAGATGAACAGGTTGTAATTTAGACCCCTTTCACACTGGGAAGTTTTTCAGGCGCTTTAGTGCTAAAAATAGCGCCTGTAAAGCACCTGAACCCCCCCCCCCCCCCCCACCACACACACTCTCATACTGGGGAGGTGCGCTTGCAGGACAGAAAAAAAGAAGTTCTGCAAGCTGCATCTTTGGGGCGGTACACCGCCCCTGTCCATTGAAATGAATGGGCAGTGCTTCCGAAACAGCTGAACACCACTTCCGGTGTTTTTAACCCCTTGTTAACCCCATTTTAGGGGTTAAAAGCGCTCCGCTGCCATCCGAAAAATGGTGCCAAAGCGCCGCTAAAACTAGCAGCGCTTTACCACTACCGCCCCCAACGCCCCAGTGTGAAAGTAGCCTTACTGTATTGCCACCTGTAGGGCCAGCTTGACATGGTCCACTTATAAAAACAGATCATAATCTGCTGTGTTGCACATTCTGATTGCGCAGTATACAGCCACTCTTATTGGCTTGTGGATTTGCACCATGTGTTGCTGACACATTTAGGATGAAGAATTGTCGCTGTATTAGCAGCAAGATCTATTTACATGTCTGGATCGCTAAAACTTGTCTCACCGTCTGTAGAAACGCTCTTTCTTTTCTTTCCTGTTTATTTTGTTTAATCGACAAAGAGAAAAGTGGCCCAGTAGATGTGTGGATTTAATCACTGCTGGCTGTGTTGTGAATGTAAATATCCTTGCAGCGTAGTGCCAATTGTTGGAAGCTGCTTGCTATGGGCAGAGAGAGCGGTGGAATTTGGAGCTGTGTTCATACAGGCCCTTGGTCTTATCTGACAGATTGCTGGAGATTTATCACCCTGCAAGCAGTGGTGGGACACTGGGATTTGTTGTCACTGGTTCACTTCAGGGTAGAGTCTGCTTAATGTACTGCCAATGGTATTTGTTTTTTTTATGCCCTTGCTGTTCTTTTCATTTTTTTTCTTCTTTTTTGTTTTCAGAGATTAGAATGTTGCTTATGAGGCTTAGTACAATACTCCTACAGCTTCTTAGTACTACAAGCTTCTGCTTGTCCTCTTCTCTGGAATGCTGGAACTTGTAGTTCAGTACCTCCAGACGATTTTGTCTTACATGTTACCAGTTAGAGCAAGTCAGAACCCTTCCCCAAGTAAATTTAATTTGCATAGGCACAAGCCAGCTGCCCACTGGGTAAGTTGTCTGTGGAGGGCTCTGCTGACTTTGAGTAAATGTCAGTAGAGAAGAGCGGAGAGAGGGAACGACTGGCCCTAGTGGATTCAAGCAGCCCATAGATTATGCAATTTTTTTTTTTTTTCTTTTCTTTCACCACGGGTGGAAAGAAAGAAAATCATTTGATTCCCCCACCAACACAATCGGTGTTGATTGAGAAATCATTCCCACAGTGCTATTGTGTTCTACTTTCATGGGGGGGGGGGGGGGGGGG
>BLSH010119520.1:33663-59248 GCA_018402905.1 Glandirana rugosa
GGGCGGCAAAGCACAGTGAATGCATGTAGAAAATCCGACAGGCTGGTGGTACCCATGTTGAGTGATCAACTTGGGTGCAACCAGCCTGCCCATAGATCGATCAAATCTCAGCCAGTCTCTGCTGAACCGGCCGGGATTTGATCTATCTATGGCCGGCTTTTGGGTGTTGGGTCAATAGCAATTGGGACGACTTTTCTAAGCAATTGAATTACACTTTCTGGCCATTGGTGGCCATGGCATCAGTTACGGAGGGGCCATCTTAAAGGAACTTTATGAAGCAGAATCCCGAGTTTCAAACACAGAATCCCTTGTTTCCACATTTGACTTTGAAAGTCAGAATTTGTTTATATTTTATTCATGATGGCCCTAGGCTCTTCTGCATCTGGCAGACATCGTCTCCTAAGCGGCTGAAATGGCAATTGTCCGTTCTCATTCATGAGTACCTTAATTTTTTTGCAGCCAACAGAATCACGTTTTCCTGCTTGGACAATGTTGTCACCAGTGACAGGATTGCTAGTGCGACATCGGCCTTTCCCTTGTGTGAGAAAGTCGCTGACTCGCAACAATTATGCAGTTAGAGAAGTGTCCAAACACCTGACCATGTCCTACCAAGTATGACTGACCCGGAGCCTGCAACTTTCTAAACAAGTCAGCAGTGGCAGGAGACCAGTTCCCTTTAGAGGAAACCTGTGCTGGGAGAAATATGGAAGCTGCCATTGCCTGTCTCCTGAGGACACCAATTGCCAGGCTGTGTCTGGCTTCTGTACTTTCTTAGCAACTGACTTGGAACCAGCATATAGATTAGAAAGTTGGAGTGAGGTCAGAGGCAAACCATTTTTAATGAAGATTTTCATTGATTTGAAATGTAACTAGAACCAAGAACGAAAATATAAGATGTTACTGCTAACCAGTCCTTTGATGTGGTGGCTGCATTAGTTTTCTTTTTTTTTTTTTTCAGGCTTTTTTTTTCCCCCCTTCTTTTTTTCCACCTGTTGCTCCTGCCAGTAATACGCTTCCTGTCCTAGGGTGACAACGGTCACTCACTACACTGTATCTGTGGAGGAGCAGCAATGTCACTAAAAGTATGTTAGGGCTACAGAAAACTTTCTGATTACATTAACTTTAAACAGCACTGCCTTTAGAAATGATTGAAAAATGACTCTGTAGAGTTCCACTTTAAAGCCTTTAGTGGGAGAGACACAAATATTGCAGTGGTGTTAGCACTCAGCCAGCAGTGGCTAAATGGTATCCTTTATTCAGCCTCAAAAAGGAAAACAAACCACATAATATCAGCCTGTTCTCTGGACTGAGTCTTGCTTGTTCTATGCTGTCCGTTTTAGGCGGGACCTCACTATTACAGCAGAGCTGCTTTTCTGTGTGCTCTGGTTGTATTTGTTGTATAGTAGCAGTTTTCACTCAGAAGCCTTTTGGTTTAACCACTTTAAGACCAAGCCTGTTTTTTGGGTTTGGTGGTTACAAGTTAAAAATATTTTTTTTTGCTATAAAATTAGTAACAACCCCCAAACATTATATATATATTTTTTCTAACATCCTAGAGAATAAAATGGCGGCCATTGCAAAACTTTATGTCACACCGTATTTGCGCAGCGGTCTTACAAGCGTGATTTTTTTTTTTAAAAATGTAGTTTTTTTTAAAAAAATGTAGTTTTTTTTAGTTAAATAAGACAACAGTAAAGTTAGGCCAATTTTTTTCCATATTGTGAAAGATAATGTTACGCCGAGTAAAATGATACCCAACATGTCATGCTTCAAAATTGCATCCACTCGCGGAATGGTGACAAACTTTGTAACATAAAAATCTCCATTGGCGACGTTTAAAAAATTCTACAGGTTAGCAGTTTTAAGTTACAGAGGAGGTCTTGTGCTAGAATTGTTGCTTTCACTCTAACGATCGCAGCGATACCTCACATGTGTGGTTTGCACACCATTTTACTTTATATTTTTTATTTTTACACTGTAATTTAAAAGAAAAAAAAAATTTGATCACTTTTATTCCTATTACAAGTAATGTAAACATTCCTTGTAATAGATAAAAGCATGTCAGGACCTCCCAAATATGAGATCTGGGGTCAAAAAGACCTCACATCTCATATTTACACTAAAATGCAGCAACAACAACAAAAAAAAATTTTTGAGCAAAATGACATCTCAAAAAAAAAAAAAATGTCCCCTTTAAGACCATTGGGAGGAAGTGACTTGTGACGTCGCTTCCGCCCAGCCATGTTATGGAGCCGAGTAAGCGGCTCCAGCCGCTCACTCGGCTCATGGACACTGGGGGGGAACGGTTGCAATTATCTCCGACGCTGCCGGGTCCGGTAAGCAGCGGAGATGACTGGAAAGCGGCGGGAGGGGGGGCACCTCTCCCGCCGCTGATAAAAGTGATCTCGCCTGCAGAAAAAAAAATACCGGGGTTATGGTAGCTATCTGCTACCGGCGGGCGGTCCGGAAGTGGTTAAGACCCCTTTTACACTTGTGCGAGTTGTCCTCTGATTTGGGACTGCAAAGTCGCATGACAAGTCGTCCCCCATTATTTCCAATGAGTACCGTTCATATCCGTAGGACTTTCAAGTCGTGCCGACTTCAGAGCAGTCCCTGCATTACTTTGGCCCAACTTTGATGCAACTTGAGGTCCATAGACTGCAATGTTAAACCTTCAAAGTCTCATGCAAATAACACATGAATAATATAGATGTGATTTCTGTACTACTTCTGTACGACTTTGTAATATGTTTTCATTGAGCCAAAGTTGCAACAAAGTCGGACCAATGTTGTACTGATCCCAAATCGCGGCAAAAAATTGTGGTAAAATCAGGTCGCACAAATGTGAAAGGGGCCTAAATATATCATCAAAATTGTTTTTGTTCTATCTATTCAATACGTAAAAAAAAAAAATGCCATTGATATGTGTATAGCAGGACTAATGTGTGCTTGCTATTCATTTTCAAATTCAATACTCTGTTGTTGCTCCGCTAACAGTGCCCCAGCCACCTCTGGCTGGCTTCAGGTATGTGTGTGCCCCCTGAGCCTGCCCACACCTATAGAAGTTTGCAGGAGTCTCCGCTGTTTTGTACTCTAAGCTTGTGTGCAGGAGGAGGAGAGGCATAGCTTTGGTTCTGTGTCTCTTGCTCTGTGTACATGGCATGGGAAGCGTCTGCACATAACTTCCTGTTCTTAACAGGACTGCGCACGACTCCTTAGGTCCTAATGAGCCAAGGGGCTCCCACATGAGGCGCTACACAGCCATAACTGCAAACTCCCTGGCCGATTATCTGTCTGTTACACTTCCCAGCAATGATTGTACAGGAGCTTGAAGTGACCCTGACACTGAATACATTATTCATGGTGCACAGTGTTTAACCGCTTGCCGACGGCTGATTGGCAATTGACGGCGACAGTGTGGCTCGATAGCGCGGATCGCCGTCATATGATGGGGGCCGCGAGATCGAGCCCAGTGAGCGCGCGCGCGCCCACTGTGTCCGGGGAGGGCCAGGGAGCGGGTGCGGCGGATTCGATCTCCGCCGGCCACCCGCGATGCCCCCCCGGAGTGAAAGAACGGAGGTCCGTGTAAGTAAACACGGACCTCTGTTCTGTGAGCGGGGAAGGGCTGTGATCACAGCCTTCCTCTACATGGAAGGTGTGATCACTTCCCTTCCCCAGCTAGGGCAGTCCCCCCACAGTTAGAACACGCCCAGGGGACACTGTTAACCCTTAGAGCGCCCCCTGCAGGTTAACCCCTTCACTGCCAATGGCATTTACACAGTAATCAGTGCATTTTTATAGCACTGATCGCTGTATAAATGCCAATGGTCCCAAAAAAGTGTCAAAATGTCCCCCCCAATATCACAGTACCGCTAAAAATCACAGATCGCCGCCATTACTAGTAAAAAATTAAAAAAAATAAAAACCCCAGAAATGAATTCTCATCATCCGTAAACGCGGCCACTTTTGCGCAAACCAATCAATAAACGCCGATTGCGATTTTTTTTTTTTAATCACAAATATGAGGAAGAATATAAATTGGCCAAAACCGATGAAAAAAAAATGTTTTTTTGTATTTTAACAAAAAGTAAGAAATTTGGGTTTTTTTGCAAAATTGTCGCTCTTCTTTTGTTTATAGCGGCGATCAGAAATGACGCAGTGGTGATCAAATACCACCAAAAGAAAGCTCTATTTGTGGGAAAAAAAGGACGCAAATTTTGTTTGGGTACAACATCGCACGACCGCGCAATTTTCAGTTAAAGCGACGCAGTGCCGAATCGCAAAAAGGGCTTCGGTCCTAAAGCTGGAAATCCTTCCGGTCCTTAAGTGGTTAAAGAGTCGCTCCCTGGGCACTTACTTCCCTAAACAGTCCTACCGCTAGGTACACCCTCCACCCGCGCTGTCAGTTTCTCATAGAGCAGGGCTGTCAAAGTAATTTTCTTTGTGGGCTGTATCAGCATTATGGTTGCCCTCAAAGGGCTGGTTGTGTTTTGTAAGACTATTTCTGTATCTACTCTATATTATATTAAATAATTGCATTCATTACTGGTTTTAGTAATAAGTTAAGGCCTGAGACCGGTACAGAGCCCACTCACACGCCTGTAGCAGATGATGCAAGTCTGAAAAGGAGGGTCGCACATCACTGGTATTATCCACAAGAAACTTTACTGCTCAGACATAACATGGTTCTGGCATGGTGTGCCTGCGTAGTCTCCAATAAGGTTTCTTGTGGATGATACCACCGGTGTGGGACCCCCCCCCCTTTTTCAGCAGGCAAAGAATTGTATTGTAAGCAGGTTTCGAGAGCACCCCACCCCTCTTACCTCAGATGTCAGGATTCCCCCACCCTCCCTTACATCACAGTGCTGCTGCTGGGAAGAATCTAGGGGTGGAGCTGGGATGCAGTTAGTGCAGAGCCTGGAGGAGGACCACAGGAGGGCTGGAGTAAGCTGTTGAAGTCTGCTGAATGCTGAGACCAGGGAAGGTGAAGAGGAGAAGGTGCTGCAGCTGCACAGAGGTGTGCAGGATCTGTAGGAGGAGTTCTGTTCTGTTCTCTACTGCCGACTGCTCAGATGGGGTGGGGGGCAGAGACGAGCATCTCATCTGCTGCACAGAGAAGTGCAGGATCTGGTGGAGGACTTTTGTCCTCCTTTCTGCTGCCGACTGCTGAAACAAGGTGGAGGCAGAGACGAGGGGGGGCCGGATCCGGCCCGCAGGCCTTGTGTTTGACATGTGGCTTAGTTTTGACAGGCTGTCAGTAGTGGAGCTTGACAGTAACCTGTGCTTTCCGTCCGCAGAGAGATGCCAGAGCCCCATGCGTTGGGTCTAAATGCCCGGCATGCATGGGGCTAAAGACAGATGTGTACTTTAATTGTATTCTTTTTTTTTTTTTTTTTGCTTTTTTCCTTGCAGATACATTGTTTACTGGGTCTGGATGCTTGCCATCAGTTATCCAAATTAGGAGTAAATAAAGAAGTTAGGAATTGTTTGTAGCCAGGCCAGCGTGTTTTAGCTGAGGAGGTCTGAATCGTGAACTGGAAACTTCTATTCCTCAGAACCTGGAACTGTTTTCCTTCCTTGTCTTTGTGTTATGATGACGCAGTGGAGGGGATCTGTACAATCCGCCTCTTAAAGATTGTGCAGCAGGGGACGGACGCAGAAAAGAAGTTATTCTGGGTGTCTGGTTGAGGAAATGAGCTGATTTGCCTAATTGCAACCCGTTAGCTCCAGAAACAGACAAAAAAGTATTATGTTTGGAGATCTAAACAATTTACTAAAAAAGTTTTTGTTCCGGCTGGAATTCTGTATCCTGAAGTTTGGTATTGTTGGCACTTCATAACAGAATGCAATCCTGTCAGACCTTTCTTCCTGTCCTTTTATTAGGTTCAGGATGCGATTGGTGAGCTATTTATAATGCAAAACACATTTAGAAGGGGAAACAGATTCTGCTACCTAAAGGTCACCTAATGAAATGACTGCTGTTAACGGACAGCTGTTGTCAACACTGCATAGTTCTGTGTGTTTAAAAGGACATCCACATGCAGAATAGACATTTGTTTTGGTCTGAGAGGTGGCCACAAACTGGCAGGTGCTTTGTTACTTCTGAAAATAATTAAAATGAAATCGTGAGCTTGTGAAACTGAAACATTAGCCCTTCCCAGTGCTTTTTTTACCGAACAAAATATTACTACTCTGAAAATCTCCATCCTGACAGATTTTTGTTGCTCTGGAACTTGTCCATTTTGTAGATCTTCTGTAGTGACCTACGTTCAGAGGGAACCTGTACTGAAAATAATACGTATGCTGCCATTGCTGAACTTTTCTCCCAGAAATGATAGTTGTCTGGCTGTTGTGCAGATTATGGGATGGCCTCTGTCCCGCAAGAGTTTCTCAGATCAGAAGTTTTAAAGCCTTACTCCACATTTAATGTCCCTTTTTAAATAGTTTGTTTGAGCCAAGCTGGCCAAAACCAACTGTTCACTGCAGTAGCAGGTGCGCATGCTGGGCGGGTATTCGCCTCAGCTACATATGCAGTATACAGTGCTGTGTTCCAGTATTGGGGTGATCACTTTCTGTCCCACTCTTGGAACAGAATAGTGGGGCTGAGCACTGCTGAGCCATTCATGGGAAGCTTTGTATTCTATGAATTAATACAAAGCTTCCTGTGATTGGCTGGGGTGGAGAGGCGGGCGGATGATGTTATCTCTTCCTCATCCAATCGGAGGAAGCATTGATAGAATACAAAGCTTCCTGTGAATGGCTGAGAAGTATTCAGCCTGACTGTATTTTGTTCCAGGTATGGGATGGGAAGTGCTCACCCCAATTCCCGAAAAACTGCTCTGTATACTCTATGTAGCTGAGGCTATATACAGTTAATACAGTGCCCCTGTTAGTGCAGTAAATAGTTTATTTAGGCCAGCTAGGCTCAAACAAGCTATTTAAAGGGACATTAAATGTGGTGTTAAGCTTTAAAGGAGACGTATAGCCAAAGCTTGTTTGGCTGTACTTCTCCTGTGGATCACAGGAGTGCAGTTTGTCTGTGTCCCATTTTCAGCAGACAGCGGGGAGCAGTCCGCTGTTGGCTGACGTCACAGAGCCGGTACAGGCTGGGGAAGGATCGCAACAATATGGTTGGGAGCTGCTGAGAGCCTGAGCCAACCGCTCCCGCCTTCTCCATAGCCCAGCGCTCCAGGGGGCAGAGCAGAGAGTGTTGACAGTCACCAGCTCTCTGCTCATGGAGCTCTGAGAATCAAGCAATCAGTGGCGTTTGATCGTTTGGTTCTCAGTCAGCCAACAGGGGACAGTTGCAGCATCGGGCCAATGCTGCATCCACCTAGAGAAGTCTTTTAATTCTTTCCCAATCTGCATCAGAGTAAATAAAATTCAGATGATCAGGACGAAAGCCACTCTGCTTGCATTTTTAAGAGGAGGGTGGCAATGGCAACCTGAACATTTCTTTTTATTCAAAAAAATCCTTTAAAGCCCAGCTCTGGTCAAAATGTTTACTCCCCATCCTTCCCCATGACCAATACTTCAATTTTACATTGTGAAGAAGAGTTTAGGAACTTCACCCTTAGCAGGAAAATTACAGCAAAGGGCACCTTTAAAAATTGTTAGTAATTGTAATCTACATACAAATATTTAGATAGTTGCAGGCTTTTCTTTATTCTTTGCATACCTTTTATATTTCCTTTACTTCCCATTATTCTTATAGTGGCCATTTTTATTAAGGGCAGATGAATCCATCTACCATTACTTCTTGGATCTCTGCCTAGAACTCTGGGTCTGTCTCTTGGAACATGTGACAGAAACTTCCCAAGATTCAGCTGTAAGGCCAGAGTTACATCAGCAGTGCGTCAAACAAACCAGGAAGTGGAAAAACAGTAATTGTAAGTAACAGAAAAAAATGTTTAAACTATTGAATATAAAATTCATATCAGCGTGCAGAGCAGTATGCTGATGTGATTTTTATTGAAAGGGGGGGGAGGTCCACTTTAAGCCTGTTGTCCCTTGCCGGTGCCGTGTATAAGTGCAGCGACCATTAATCTAGTACTACAGATGTGCCCACACTGTCTGGTCTCTGGAATTTAGGCAGTGTCATGGACACCTGAAAAATTGTGTTACAATTTTCTCAGAGGTCTTTGAAATTAGAGTGAAAGTTTTTTGCTTTAAGTCCTCCAGCCCCCCCCCCCCCCCAAATCCCCACTCCCACATTTGGCATGCCATTTTTTTGGGGGAGCTTTGACAGGTACCCGTTCCCACTTCTGCTTGGATCACCAAGCAGAAGCTTGGCCCCCTTCTTTTCACCCACAGTTTTCTGGCACATGTCACAGGTCCCAGAAGGCTGCAGGACCATTCTCAAAGCACAAGCGCGGCTCACACACATACACAGTAAAAAGCTGCCTGTGAAGCCACAAGCTGTCACAGCCGGCTTCCCACTCTAAAGATGCTGGCGCTGGGAACCCCGAAAACTAGTGAAGAACTAGTCCGGGTGGACGGTTCTGGATCCCTGGACAGGTAAATGTCCTTCCTGTATATTAAAAGTCAGCAGCGACCGTATTTGTCGCTGCTGACTTTTTTTTTTTTTTTTTTACTGGGTGAAGAACCTCATTACCATATATTAGTTCCTTTGCTAGCTGTCCAGTTATCCATTAGCAAAGACTATACCATTTTGACTGGAGCATCATGTCACTGTGGCCTTGTCTATTTATCCAAATCCCATTGCTGTACACAGAATTCCACTACTCAACAGGAAACAACCCCCCCCCCCCCATCACAAACAAGTCTGCAGAATACTGGCTTTCAGTAACAGCAGACATTGTGCATTAAAAGAACAAGATTCTTACCTTGGAATCCATCACAAACTTCCTGTTCTAGGGTGACATCGCTAACTCTCCATACTGTATCTATGGAGTATCAGCATGTCACCCCAGGGTAAGGCGGCGTGTTAGGGGACTACAAAGCACCTCTGTTTTCCTCCTCTCTATAACCTTGTTGGAAGGTATTCTGTAGTTCAGGTGAACTGGGCAAGGTTGATAACCATGCTTGAGACAAGACTGCAGATCAGCACTGGATTTCTGGCAGGACCAAGAGTTACTTTCTTTGCACGTATTGAACAGATATATCAAAACACTTTCAATTGTATATTTAAAGAGGACGTGAACTCCCCTTGTTTGTTTGTACCTATAGGTAAGCATATAACCAGGCTTACCAATAGGTACTGTAAATATCTTCTAAACGTGCACCTTTTAGGAGATATTTACTGTATACTGCGCCAATTACGTCATTGTGCCGTTTCTTCTGGGCCTGTGCTGTGATTGGCGGCTCCCACCTGCAGGCGCGAGAGTGACGTCATCGCGGCTCTGACCAATCACAGCGTCGGAGCCTGCGAATCCGGACGAAATACCGGGGAAGATGTCGGCCGTGTCAGCGGCGTGCGGGCGCGGCTGCAGGGCTTTGTTTTAAGGTAAGTATTTCACAATGAGCTAGTATGCGATGCATTAGCTCAATATGCCTTTTGTGTTGCAGGTTTTTTGTTTGTTTTTTTTTCATGGGCGTTTACTACCTCTTTAACAGACCAAAGAGAGCAATGAAGGGTTAGCAAAACACTGTAAAATGACTTGGTGCACAGTATCGGCTAGCTTAAAGTGGTTGTCAACTCGTGACAACCACTTTAACCTACAGGTAAGCCTATAATAAGGCTTACCTGTAGGTGCCTTGCGTGTCTCCTAAACCTGTACGGTTCAGAAGATATGCAGTGTTTTGCATGTGCCATGCTGTATATGCGCAGTGAAGAAATGGCCTCCGTGCCTTTACTCCACTGCGATCATGCCATGACTGGCAGCTCCCATGCGCATGCGCGGGAGTGACCTCACTCGACTCCGGCCAGTCACAGCGCCAGAGTCGCGGCCCCGGAAGGAAGAGGGGCTGAAGATGGACGCGGCCAGCACAGGGGACATCGTAGGCTTCGTTTGCAGGTAAGTAGCACATAATGGGCTACTATGCGATGCATAGTAGCCCATTATGCTTCTACATTACAGGGGTATATTGAGGAAACCCAATCTGGGTTTACTTCCTCTTTAACAAGTAGTACCATTGAAGAAACATAGTGGAAACTTACTTTTCTGACAGCAAAGATTTCACTCACCATCGGCAAGGCAAGTATGAACCATGTTTCTTTATAAGGTGCTGCTACTTGAAGTTGCTGACAGGGTCTGATTATGTAAATGGGCGTTTTATAAATAATTTAGACAGTGGAGGAGTGGCTGGTAGCCCGCCGTAGACATTTCAAACTTTTTATTTCCTTCTATCTGTTTATGATAGTAAAACATACTTTAGGAAGTTTGTTGGTTTTGTGTATTAATATAAGCATTGGCATGTTGTGCGTTAGATCTGTGTTCAGATTCAACAGTAATTGGTTCCCCGTGATATTGCATCTGTTTCTGTGCGCAGGAATTCTCAGTACAGGAAGTAAGAGCTGCTTTGGAAGTCACAATAGATCCAGTATGCAGCCCTACTAGTGGAAAATTACATGAGTCCAATGCAGTTAGTGTAACAGTTTTAAATTAGTTTAACTATGTGGTGGAATATAGGCTATAGTGTTTAAAGAATAACTAAAGGGGAACATTTTGTCCTGATCACCATTGTCTCTGGGAATGAAAGGGAGGGTAATTCAAAATTTTGAGTTGAAATCCCCTAGTTGGAACACTGACTCTCCTGAAAACTCTAAAACTGGCCATACATGGATCGAAATTCAGCTCGGCAGGTACTGTCTGAGTTTTGATCCATGTATGGACAGACTGATTGTACCCAAGTTGAACCCGCAATAGACTTGGGTACAACCAGTCTGTCTTTTTTTTTTTTTTTTGCTACAGCTGCTAACAGTAATCATTGAGTTATGCCAGCCTGTATGGCTTCCTGCGACCCCCTGCCGGCAGAGCACCATAGCGCTGTGGGAGGTATTCCCCTATCAGCACTGACTGTGTTGATGGGGGAATCCAGCAATTGTCAGTCCTTCCACCTATAGTGGAAAGAAAGGAAGAAAGAAAGAAAGAGAAAGAAAATCGAGTAATCTATGGGTTGCATGAGAGTGGATTTATCCCACTGGAAAGATGCTCTTACCCCTTGCTGAGTCTACAGGACAGGAAGTAAAGGGAAGCCTCCCCAATGGGACACAGATTGCTTTTAGATAAACGGGTCAATCTAAACCAAAGGGGGGCTGCACACCAATGATGTCTTCACAGGCAAAACTTTAATCGGCCAGCAAGCTTTGGCACATGGTCCCGCCCCCAGGACCGCTCCTGACATGTTTCACCCCACAGGCTTAAAGGAATTGTAAAGTCTTGAGGTTTTTCATCTTAGTGCATTCTATGCATTAAGGTGAAAAACCTTCTGTGCTGGCCGTTGGTTGTAGGGTCTGCGGACGGGGGGCTTATTGGAATCTGGAAGCCCCTTTTAACAAGGGGGCCCCCAGATCCCAGCCCCCCACCCTATGTGAATAAGTAAGGGGTACATTGTACCCATTCACTCAAAAAAAGTGTAAAAAATGAAAACACACAGGTTTTTAAGTCCTTTATTAAAGCAGCTCCGCCGTATATCTTCCCCCCTCTCTGGTTCTTCTCCTCTCTCCGCTGATGTCTTCTCTCCCTCTCTGGTTCTTCTCTTTTCTCCGCTGATGTCTTCTCCGCTCTCCGTTTCTACTCCTCTCTCCGCTGATGTCTTCTACATGCTCCGGCTCTTCTCCCTCCTCCTCTGATGTCTTCTCCCCTCTCCGGTTCTTCTCCTCTCTCCGCTGTCCTCTGCCTCTGCTGGGTCTCCTCTCTCCGCTGTCTTCCGCCTCTGCTGAGTCTCCTCTCTCCATTGACTTCTCCCTCGGTTCTTCTTCCAATGTTCTCTCGACGCTCTCTCCTGGTGTAATACTAGGTCCACCGTGTGCAATTACTTATATAGCCATGGGGCGGGGCCACCCAGTGACCCCTTGTGACGTCATCGCCCGGGGCATGATCCGACTTCTGGTGTGACTTCTATTCAAATCAATGGGCTCTCATAGGGAACCATTAACTTTGAATAGAGGCAGAGAAACTGCTAAAAGCTAGCACAGCTAAACATGCATTAGCGCCAATGCAAAAAGCTACTGAAAGCACAATTTTACAGCCACTTTATCCTGGCGTTGGCAGCTGCTTTGCAGCTCTTTTTATCTAACGCCCCATGTGTATGAGGCCTTATTGTACTAACAAAGGTTGTTATTATATTTTGTTTGATATTTATTTATTTTTTTATAGAAGATCTCCCATTATGTCTTGCTCCACTCTTACCCACGCTTTTGTTGGGTTTGAAATATTCAAACTGAAATGTTAACACCAACAATGAAGTTGGCAGTTTATTATACCCCATGGTAGCCAGAGACCTCTTCATGCTGAATAGACTTAATTGTATCTCTGCCTCCCCTTCATTAATAGAATATATCTAGTAACCTGAGGTTAATAATAAACCACCACTGGAAGATTGCTAGGCAGATTTCTGATGTGTTACAGTCCCGTGCAGTGTTTTTCATGGAATGCAGTACAAGTTAAAACGTGCCTGTGGTATCGTACCCATTGCCGTGTCAAAAGACTTTCTGTTTAGGACTTCAAGGAACTTGTCTGGCCAAATTATATTCTGGCAGTGTTTAACTTCCCCAAGAATGTAAGGCTATAGCTGTGAAATGAAGTGTGCTCAAGGCTTGCTCAGTGTCTACACATTCTCCCTGGGTTTTTTTTCTCAGCGAAAGCTGCTGTGTGCATAATCCTTGCATTGTTCCTGGTGTGGACGGGGACAAGACTGCAAGTGAAGTAATGGGCCTGCTAGATGAAGGGGAAAAAAAGGCTAGAATTATACAGAGCTTATGTAATAGAACATAGATCTCTCTCTGGAACAGCTTGTACACTCTCGTTGCTAAAGTCTTCAAGAATATATTTCTTTGATTTGAAATTTCATGTATTTTGGCTAAAATTTAAAAAAAAGTAATCTATGAAAGAAGTCAGTCCAGGAAAAATGACCTCCAGAACATTTACCCCCAGTCATGACCAGGCAATTTTTTTGAGTATACGGCACGGCGTTAACTGACAATTGTGCAGTCATGAGCTCTGTACACAAATAACATTTATCATTTTTTCCCCCACAAATAGAGCTCTCTGTGTTTTTTTTTTTTTTTTTTTCACTATAAACAAAAACATTTTTACTTTCTGCTATAAAAAAATCAAATTTCTTCATAAATTTAGGCCAATATGTATTCTGATACATGTTTTTGGTTAAAAAAAAAAATGTCAGCGATCAGTGACTTATAGCAGTACTGCGATATTGCAGCGGACATTCTGACACTAACTGGTACTTTTGACACTGTGGGAACCAGTGACACTAATACAGTGATCAGTGCTAAAAATATGCACTGTCACTGTACTAATGACACTGGCTGGGAAGGAGTTAAACATTAGGGACGATCAAAGGGTTACATGTGTGCCTAACCTGTGTTTTTGTGCACTGCGTGTGCTTCTTTTACTAAGGGAAGAGAAGGATTTTAGTCCCTGCTTTGCAGAAACACATCTGTCTCTCCCCCCCCCCCCCCTCCTTCCCCGTCAGAATGGAGAGCTGCCTTGTTTACATAGGCAAAGCTTCCTTAAGAGTCTCTACTCGACGATCGGCAGGTGCTGGCCGACATTGAGTGTCTGGAACTTGCAGATTTGCTTTTGCTGTGAATAATCACAGCAGAAGCGGCCTGCCAGCAGCGTGCGTGCGCCCCCTGCAGGTGGAAGTACAGGATCATACATATATATATATGTGTGTGTGATCCAGCGCAGAGCTGCTGCCCTGTACCAGTGAAACTGTTATTGGCCGGGAGTGGGAGTTTGGTGCTGTCACTTTAAGGCTCCGTTCACGCCTCACTATTTGGGATAGAGGGCAGAATCGCCAAAATCACACTTTTAGGTGCAGTTATTCTTTAATGACACCCCAAACGTGATGCGATTCTGCCGTGATTGTCATGCGCGCATCACAAATGCGGGTTTTAAAAACGCACTACGCTTGTAACCCAAAATAGAGTATGAGCTTCTTTTCAGAGGAGAAACACGCATAGGGCTGCTGTGTGTGAGACACACAAAATTGTGAGCAGGAATGTTGTTACCACTATGCAAATTGTGAAAGCAGTTTAAAGTGTAGCACAAAAAAGAAAAATACAATTTTGCGTTTTTAGCTACACCTTTTTTGAGGCTGCTTTATTTATTTATTTATTTATATATATATATATATATATATATATATATATATATATATATATATATATATATATATATATATAAAAATACTCTCTCCTTTAAGAGCCGTTCACACAGGGGCGACTTGCGATCCGACTTGTGACGCCCTAAGTCGCTTGACATCTGAAATCCCATTGAAGTGAATGAGAGCCATCTTAATGTACACTGCTGAAGTTGCTCCGACTTGAGAAAAGGTTCCTGTACTACTTCAAGGTGACTTCTATCCGACTTGTGCCCATAGAATTCAATAGAAGTCGCCTCCAAGTCAGATCCCCATGTATATTGAAGCGACTTACAGGAAAAATAAAAGAATTTACCAAGGCAACCCCCCTCTCTCCCTTCTCTGATTGGCCACAGGCAAAGTCTCCTGGCATGGAGTCGCGTTGTAAGTCGCCCAAAGTCACTCTGAAGTCGCGTTGTAAGTCGCCTAGCAAAGTCGCGCCAAAGTCAGATCGCCCCTGTGTGAATGCGGGTTTACTCTTTCTTCCTTGCTTTTCTTTCTCCCCCTTTAGTTTGTGGCATAAATTTAAATCAGGATTATTACCTTTTACAATAGCCACCTGGACCTAGGAGAAATAGTATTAATTATTTGTATACAGCAAAGGTCGAAAAAAAAAATTGTTTCCTGGAGTTATGCTTTTAGGTCCTTTCTCATGATGTCAGTATATGAACATTTTCACTGTCTCCTTCGAAGCCATCGCTGCCACTTTCCATCCATTGTCTGCTTCCTAAATTGTGTACTAATTTTGTGTTCATTTGATTAGATGTGGTACTAGTATTAGGCTGGCCATACACGGTTGGAATCTCAGCTGGTTCAGCAGGAACTGGCCGAGATTCCAGGGTGGATAAAAATCAATGATAAAAAAAAAAAAAAAAAATCAGCTTTTTTTTAAATCAAATTTATTTTAATAAAATGATTTTGGAGGAAAAATCTATCTAAAGATAGTTTTCTATTTAGGATGCATTAATCATTTAGTTTATTGAGCATGAAATGGAGCTTATTTATGTAGCATGAGGCTGTATATTCTGCAATATTTACATTTTTGGTAAACTCATTCAATGAATCCAAGCTCTGCAAACTGAGATAACAACATGCACTGCTTTGATGGATTCACTCAACTTCACAGCAACCATGAGATAAAACAGAGTCCTGTAATATTCCTTTATTCCATTGTTTTTCCAATCTATGTACACTACAAACTGTATGATTGAATGGGCTCTGATATCGCTGTTTTACTAACCTGACAGCTTATTATTCTAAATAGAAATTATTTATTCTGTTTGCAAATATTAAAGATTCTAACTACCAGCAAGAATAAGTCCTTACATTTAAAGAGCACCTCTCATTTCAGATCCATCATGGCAGCGCCTGCTAGCGGGCATTTACTCACCTGCTGCCGCCACATCCCTCACCTTGTTGTGTCACTGCCACATCACCAGCCATCCCATTAAAGTGAATGGAGACTGTCGGTGATTCAACAGCGGGTCAGATGAGGAGCCGCTGTAGGACGGAGATGACAGTTGCTCTTAAAAAATTATGATTGAAATCGAGCCTTTTTAAATAATGATTTAAATTGACGTGACCAGCCTGCCGGATTCTCTTATGATTATCTCTGCTATAGCCGCTAGCGATCATCACTGTCTTCTCCTGTCAGGGGAATCCGTCCCCCCGGAGAAGACAGTGATTATCGCTAGCAGCTATAGCAGTGATAATCATAAGAGAATCCGGCAAGCTGGTTGTACCTCAACTTGGTATAGCCTGCCCATTAACGTCTCGAATCTCGGGCAGACAATGGCCCGGCAGGAGGGATTCTGCTGTCAGAACTGTCTGTTAATGGGGGAATCATGCACATTTCTTTGGGTTGCAGGAAAGAAATTTGCACCGTGTATGGCCGGTCTTATGCTAGCATTAGGCTGTGTTTAAAATCGGGAATGCACCACATTATTTATGACAAAGTAGTTTAAACCACAGTTTTGTCAGTCAGTTTTATAATAATTAGGCCCTGTGCACATGTCGGCCATCTTTTTTTGCCAGCAACGCGTTGTCTTAGGGTAATTACTGAGTGAAATGAAATTCCAGTTTTGTCCAGAAAAAAATCTTACTGGTGAACTATGTATATTTCAAGGATTTTAGCAAAATTATAGCATATTTTTACTTTTTCCTGCTTTGAGAATATTGCTAACCTTAAAAGCATATTCTGTTTATAAAACGGATTAAGCGGATGGTCTGTCTTCATTATAAACTCATCTGATATGTTTCAGTGTTAAAATAATAAAAGCTTCAGCCTCTGCATATCTTTAGGGGCCATGCACACTAGGCAGAGGAAAAAATGTCAGAACACTATGAGTACTTAAAGGAGTAGCAGCTACCCCCAGCATCCCCTAATTACTTACCTGAGCCCCTTCTCTCTCCACGAGTGTCTTAGCTGTCCAGGACTCTCCTCCTGATTGGCTGAGACACAGCAGTGATGACATTGGCTCCTGCGGCTGTCAGTCAAAGTTAGTAAGCCAATCAAGAGAGAGGGGGCTGGGTCGGGGCACCGTGTCTGAATAGACACCTGGAGCTCGGGTGCCCCAATAGAAACCTGTTGGCTGTGGTGGCACTCGATAGGAGGGAGGGGCCAGGGTCACAGAAGAGGGACCCGAGAAAAGGAGGATCTGGCCTGCTCTGTGCAAAACCAACTGCACAGAAGAGGTAAGTATAACATATCTGTTATCTTAAAAAAACAAGACTTTACAATCACTTTAAAATAAATGCTTGGCGGACCTAAACGCTGCCTTTTAGGTGCCTCAAGCAGTTTTTTTTTTCTACCCAAAAGCTCTTCTGAAAAACGCACTTGTTATGGGTTTTCTTTCAGTCTGTAAATGCTGTAATGTGCATTGACACATATGGGGTTTATTTACTAAAGGCAAATAGACTATGCACTTGCAAGTGCAGTTTTTACAAAGAGCTTGGCAAATTAGGTAAATCTTTACTTTACAAAGAATACCCAATCACATGCAAGGAAAATCAAAAATCAAAACAAAACAGCATGATTGGATGATGGAAGTCAGCAGAGCTTCCCCTCGTTTACTAAGCTCGGGAGCAACTGCACTTGCGAAGTGCACAGTCTATTTGCCTTTAGTAAGTCAACCCCAGAGGCTAACATAGAATTGATCCTACAAGCTGAATGAAAAAATTCCAAACGCCTGTATAAGCACCATATTTTATGCCCCGTGCATATGAGGCATTAATCCCCATACACACGAGCCAAATGTGGGGAGACATTGGCCAGTTCAAAAAAAACCTGTCTGACATTCAGCCCGTGTGTATGTCGGTCTGTCCAACAGAAGCATGCCGGGCATGCTGGAATCCAGCAGCCGACCGACACCAAATCAGCGCTCTCAGCCAATGGCAGAGAGCACTGATCAGAGTGTTCTGGCGGGGGCTCCCCCTGTCCGAACACAACAGCTCAGCGAGGGAGATCGCTGCACTTACTTTGCATAGTTAGTACGGCGGCTCCAAACAGAGCTCAGTTCTTTTTCGTTCAACACGCTGGGTTGAACGAAAAAAAGCTCAGTGTGTACTCAGTCTGCAAAACTTGTGTCTCACAACAGTAAAATTCTTACTGTAGGGAATGGGATTTATCTTGGCTTTAAAGCGGAGTTCCACCCATGTAAAAGTCAGCAGCTACAAAAAGTGTAGCTGCTGACTTTCAACAATCGGCCACTCACCTGTCCCTCGCTCCAGCGATGCAGTCGTCCGAGGGCTCGCTCTTCACCCCCTCCCCTCGGCGGCGGCAGCATCATAACTGTGGGCACCCGACTTTGGCTTCAAAGCCGGGTGCGCACTGTGCATGTGCGAGTTGCGCTGCACCTTATGACTGGCCGGCGTATCTTCTGGGACCTGTGATGTGTCCCAGAAGATCGCCGAGAGGGAAGGGGGAAGGTGGACTTCCTTCCCTGAGCCGCGGCGCCAGTGAAGGAAGTGGACCTGGGACACTGTGAAAACAGGGTCCCTGGTCACCCCCCCCCCCCCCCAAAAAAAAGACATGCCGATTGTGGCATGTCGGGGGGTCACCTTCCATTAAAGCGGAAGTTCCACTTTTGGGTGGAACTCCGCTTTAAGCTCTGTGCAGACTACACTTGAGCAGCTCGTATGCTGCCGCGTGCCTGAAATGTTAAGTAACTAAGCAGTGTACAAACCGGGCCTAGTTACAAGAAAATCACAATTTGATTTTTTTTTTTTTTTTTTGGGTCACAGCACATTAAAGTAGAAAGGGAATTTTTTATGATATTACAATACTGAATGCCTCAGTGGGAATAGTGTATGATACATGATATAAGGAGTCACTGCTTTCCTTTTAATTACATGGTTTTGTTTTTTTCAACAGATTTGATTGAAAATGCTTATACAACCTCTCTCATTAAACGGGACTTTAAGATCACAGACGTGAATGAACATAACTTGCAGAGGAATCATATCACTGTGTCGAAAAAACGGAACTGGTTGACACAGAGCACTCACAGATACGAGTATAAAGCCATTTGTCAGACTTCCATTTCTTACCCAATTGGGAATAAAGAACCAGAGCTCTTTTTGTCCAGAACAGAGAGAGATATTCCTGTTAAAGCACCAGAGACCGAAACCCTCCCCGCCACTCCCGCTAGCCCTTTAGCTTTGCCCGCCACTGACCTCACTGAAGAGAACGATGCCGATGATGAAGGAGAAATTTGGTACAACCCCATCCCCGAAGATGATGATCCTTTTATCTGCCCCAATCCAGCATCCTCTAAGATGGTTTCTGATTCAGGACAGGAGGTGTTTGAGGCACTGGGGAAAGCTGGAGGGGTTCTAAACACAGGGGACCCTTCACACATGTCTCCTTCCACCGAGAGCAATGCCGGAGATTCCTCACATTCCACAGACCATGGCGTGCAGCTGTGCAAGCAGAGGGTCGTGTGCAAGACTGCTGAAGACACCACAGTCAGTCGGTCCCCCGAGCATGGTAAGCGGGATTTGTTCTCCAATATTTCTGTTTATGTGGTTATTTGGTGCACTTTTTTCCAAACACACATTCAGTACTTTCCATGATTCTGATAGAAATTGAGTTTAAAACCTCAGCTCTGCACAGTTCCACCATGCTGTTATGTAAGTTTTCTTGTGCCTCTGGAACCCCCATGAGTATGTACCCTGCATCCAAGTTTTCTCAGACTTTAACACTTTCCCAGCTTTAGACATAAGGCCCCATTCACGCTTGCCCACCTTGATGCATATTGTTATAATATATTATTAATGTCATTGCAACACCCCAACATGGATAATGTGCTGTACTGCCAAGTGTGGATCCAGCCTAAAGTATTTACACATTAAAGCCATAAATGAGCTTTAAAACAAGCCTTCACTGATCTCTGTAGCTGTAGTCACTGTGGATCAATTTTATCCCTAAAGCCCAACTCCAACAATATGGAAACATCACCCTTGCAGTGGGCTTAATGTATTTGTATTGTATGTGATGATGCCAAATACGTAGCCCACAGACCGGAAGTTTTGGGCAGAGGAGAAGAACGACGGAGCGGGGGGGTTATGTAATTAACACAACCTGCCCTGTACCCCATAGACATAATGAAAGTTTTACCCGTGCAGTGGGGAGGAGATGGTCAGGTGAGCATTGCAAGGGTGAATTTTTTCATTGTCCTGGATTTGAGTTCACTGCTTGTCCACGTTTGTAGTCCGTTTTCAAACAGCTTAGAACACCTGTTCTTAGTTTGACATGGATGGCTGCTATGCAGTGTTCATTTTGTCAACTAAAACCGACTAAAACATTTTAGTCGACTAACTTAATACCATTTTAGTTGACTAAAATACGACTAAAAAGACTAAGACTAAAAACTAAATTTAAATTTGACACCAAATGAACCCTGGTCTGTAGAGAATGTTCATACCCCAATACCATAAAACATAACATATTCGATTTTTCACTCCTGCAGTATATAATGAGTTTGGGAATTGTAGAGAAATGCTTGAATAATGCATTAAAATTTAACTACACCCATTAGATTTTAGACGACTTAAAAGATTTTAGTAGACTAAAATGTCCTGGAGATTTAGTCGACTAAATACGATTAAAACTAAAACAATTGCAGAAGACTAAAATGGGACTAAAACTAAAATGCCATTTTAGTCCTAAGACCAAGACTAAAACTAAATTGAAATTTGCTGCCAAAATTAGCACTGCTGCCATGTCACTGCTAGGTGAGGAATCAGGAGAGTTGAGATGCAGTGGTACCTTTTGCTTTGAACTTTGTGGATGAATTGCCTCACAGTTCCTGCAGCTACATACATCATGAGAGCTTGCTTTTACTTTCCTATACTGCTTCTTTTTTTTTTTTTTGATAATTCTTTTTATTGATTTTTTTTAAAACGGGTATGACACAGAGCCTATTGGGCATACCCAGGTTCAACAGTTCTCAAGGAACAGAACTAACTATACATAGACTAGTAACTAGGCAGTGACACCACCCATAGGCCTAGTATGGGGCATCTGTAGTCGGTTGTCCCTCCTGTCCCCTGAAGCCAGCCACTAGGAGCCAATCATGTGACCGGACCAGAGTGCTTTGAGAATAAGTAAATATAGGCATCTTCTTTCTACAGGGTAGTTAGTATAGCAATCAAAAGGGGGTGGGAGCAGTTTTAGCCTTAGAGCCTTGAATTCCACTTTAAGATTGGGTAACTTGTTAAATGACCATTCACTTTATAGCGGTGTTCTGGTGGTCTTGGCTCATTGAAGTATGTAGTTCACCTGTCCAGTGGTGGACAAGGCCTGGGTGCTGTTGCTGCTGGATTCCCGCAGCAAAAATCTGTGGATTCTTGCTGCTTGAATGACTGCATTATGGGGTCATCAGTGGCCGCTCAGCCCATTTAATCTAATGGTGGTCTGACTGCTGTTCGCATGTAGCCACACACAGAGCAGATAGCTGCGGTTGGAGATGGTTGTCTGTAACTGGACACAGCTGACTGAGGGCATATATGAGCTACTGGGGAAGAGGGCTGCACAGGGGCTTAATGGTTCATGATTACGACTAAGGCTGGCCATACATTTTACAATTTTCTTGTACAATATAATATGAGGTCAGACCTAAACACTTTCAATTTGTATGCAATCAGGCAGGCCCTTGCACTACAAAGTTGAAGGTAAATCTAAATTAAACAAGAAAATTGTATAATGTATGGCCGGCTTTGAAGTACTGGGTTCAATTGGCTGTAACATCTGGCTATTGCCGGATCTTCTCGATGAGCTCTGGTTTGTGATGAAGATTGGTGTATTCAGATGAATGTCCCAGGTGTCACAAAGTCTGACCCATCTTGTTTGGTTAAAAAATAACTTTTATTGTACAGTAGTGGTTAAAGAAAAGTAAATCTTGATCACCAAGCATCCTCACTAGCTCGAAAAAAAAAAGTTTAATTTTGTAAGTATGGTCATTTCTAGGATCAAGAATTTTTTATTTTTTTAAATACAGATTTTTCAGATTATTTTTTCCCGTTATTTGAAAATACGCCCAACACAGCATTATGTTTACTTGGTAGGCCCCATGTAAATGCTGTTTATCCTGACAGGAGAAAATCAGCGTTATAAACTCACTTAAGCTGCATTTTTTTTCAAAACCGTTTAGGTAAGTTTAACAGTTTGGAGTTTGGAAGTTTTTATTTCGTTGGCCAGAATTTTAATTTACTCTGGCCATTGAAATAAACAAATGCTGAAGTGCTAAATGTGCCGAGAGTTTATGCGTGTTTATGAGCATTTAACAGCGTTCAGCATTTTTTTGTGGTCAGAATTCCCGCTCATAAATGTGATTTTTGGGGTGTTCAGACAACAGCCTATAAACTCCCTGCAGCTACAGGCATCATTCAGATATCTTCTTTTAGAGCCGGTGATTCCCTTCACCGTAAGAACAATCATAGCGGCTGTTCAGCCACTTGATCGTTATTACAGGCAGCGGGAGGGGACGTCACGCCTGGCCTCTGCATTTGAAAAAATGCCACCGCCTCGACTGGGAAGCTGAGATCCTTATTTTTATTTTTTATTTCAGGCTTAGAGGAGAGATCTGGGGACTTATAGACCCCAGATCTCCCTGTAAAGGACCTGCCATGCCCTATTCCTATTACAAGGGATGTTTACATTCCTTCTAATAGGAATAAAAGTGATAAAAATAATGTAAAGAAAAAGCATCAGAATAGAAAAATAAAAAAAGTAAAATTAATAAAAAAAAACATTTAAAGCGCCCCCGTCCCCGCGTGCTCCCTCGCAGAAGCAAACGCATACATAGGTTGCTCTCACATATGTAAACGGCGTTCAAACCATACATGTGAGGTATCGCCATGAACGTTAGAGTGAGAGCAATAATTGTAGTGCAAGACCTCCTCTGTAATTCTGAACAGGTAACCTGTAAAAAATTTTAAATTGTCTACGGGGATTTTGAAGTACCGAAGTTTGGCGCAATTTCAAAGCCTGAGGGGGTATCGATTTACTCGTGTAACATCATCTTTCACATTATGCAAAAAAATTGGGCTAACTTTACTGTTTTGTTTCGTATTTAATGCACAAAACCGTTTTTTTCCACAAAAAAAAAAACGTGTTTGAAAAATTACTGTGCAAATACCATGCAAGATAAAAAGTTGCAACGACCACCATTTTATTCCCTACGGTCTCTGCTAAAAAAATATATAATGTTTGGGGGTTCTGATAAATTTTTTAGCCAAAAAATGATTTTTACCTGTAGGAGAGAAATGTCAGAATAGGCCTGGGTAGCAAATGGTTAAGGACAGAAAAGAACTCCCAAACTCACATAAACATGAGTTTAAGGCCTCATACACATGGGCGTATCTTTAAAAATAAACAAAACGTCGGGCCCGACGTCAAGGAAAAAAAATCGGCGTTTTTCGGCGTTATGCATCGGCGTTAGTGAGCGTCGGCGTCAATAGGCGTTTTTAAAAAAAAATCATCCCTCTGATATTTTTCAACCTAAAAACGTCGGCGTCAAAAAAAGCCGGAAAACGCCGGTACAATATTAGTTGGCGTTTGTTGGCGTTTTGCGGCGTTGGCGTCAAAAAAATGCCAAAATGTTACAGCCTCAGAACGCGATGGCCATGGGTTCTTCTTTCAGCTCACTAACGTCGACGTCATCTACAGCTCAAAAACGCCGACGTTTTTATGGGGCCATTGACTAACCTGGAGAGCTGCAAAAAACGCCAGAAAACGCCGGCGTCAAAAAACGTCCGTGTGTATGAGGCCTTAAGAGGAGTTACCCCCCCCCCCCCCCCAAAAAAAAAGTCAGCAGCTACAGTAATTTAACTATTGTTGTACTTGTCAATACCATGGCAACTGCAGATCAAACAGGCTAAGATGGCAACTTCCTTGGCTGGAAAGGAGGGAAGGGTTTAGTTCCCCTTTAAATCACAATAGCAAGGACATAGAAAAATAACACAGAACACTCCCATATCCCTGTACCATTTCTGATCATATAATCCAAGTATATACCAGTCCCAGAGTGATATTGGTGCCCAGCCTTCCTCTGTTGGGAGGGATATCTCTCCGGGGAGGTGAGGCTGCTTAGCTTCCGGAAACTCTCCAGCCCTGGACAGGGACATGTGCAACTCTGGCCATGAATGAGGAGTTTCTGAATAATTTCTTCGATGAAGGGTTCACATTAAATCACGGTTGGTTTCATGCATTATTGAAAGTACCTTTTTGTCTTCATGGCAGTGGGGTTGGTTTATTTTTTCAACCTGCTCTAAATAAAATTCTGCAATCCTAAATGCTGTAGGCAAAATAGGGTTTTTTTTTTTTAATAGCTATACATACAAGTACAGGCGGTCCCCTAGTTACAAACATCCGACTTATAACCGACTCCTACTTAAAAACGGAGGGAGACAACAGGAAGTGAGAGGAAATTACCCATAGCTGTAAGGCTCCTTTCACACTGGGGCTGGCGGGCGGGAGCGGTAAATCCCCGCTAGTTTCAGCGGGGATTTACCGCTGTTATAGCGGCGCTACGGCGCCGCTATGCAGGCGGGTGCGCGGCGCTTTTAACCCCCCACAAGGGGTTAAAACGGGGTTAAAAGTGCCGGAGCACCGCGCTACCGAGGCGGTGTGCAGCCGCTTCGGAAGCGCTGCCCATTGTTTTCAATGGGCAGGGGCGGTGGAGGAGCGGTGAATCACCGCTCACCGCACCGCCCCAAAGATGCTGCTTGCAGGACCTTTTGTAACGTCCTGCAAGCGCACCGCCCCAGTGTGAAAGCACTCCAGCTTTCACATTGGGGTGGGTGGGGAGGTATTTTTGAGGCGCTTTACAGGCGCTATTTTTAGCTAAATAGCGCCTGTAAAACGCCTCAGTGTGAAAGGGGTCTTACAGTAAACGGTCATAAAGGACCACTCCTGGCCCTTAAAGGAGTTGCAAAGTCAGAAGGTTTTTTATCTTAATAAATTCCATGCATCAAGATAAAAAAAGCCTTCTGTGTGCAGTAGCCTCCCCAGCACCCCCTAATTACTTACCTGAGATTCCTCTCTGTCCAGCGATGTCCACGAGTGTTTCAGCCGTCCGAGATTCTCCCTCCTGATTAGCTGAGACACAGCAGCGGCGCCATTTAACAGCAGCAGCAGCCGCCATCTAAGTCAGCTAGTCAGGGGAGAGAGAGGGGGCGGGCCGGGCTGGGTCGGGGCTCCATGTCTGAATGGACACAGGGAGCTGTGACTCGGCTTGAGTGCCCCCATAGCAAGCTGCTTGCTGTGGGGGCACTGAACAGGAAGGGGGCGGGGCCAGGAGAGCAGAAGAGAGACCCAAGAAGAGGAGGATCGGGGCTGCTCTGTGCAAATCCACTGCAACAGAGCAGGTAAGTATAACATGTTTGTTATTTTTTAGAGGGGAAAAAAAAACAAGACTTTACAATCACTTTAAGAGCAGGGCCACTGATAAGGCTGTTCAACCAGTCCCGTTGTACTGAGCCTAGGCCCCATCAGTTAAACAGTTCATATCTGCCTAAATTAATAAATAGATTTCACTAGACCACACCCCTGCTCCTACTTGATTACCAGGGATTAAATTACATTTCCATGGGCACCATCAGGTCAGCAGAGGTGCCCAGGAGGTGGGAGCAGAGGAGGGACATTTTTCCATTTCAGGGCTTGGCGGATAACGTCAAAGGCACTGTTCTGCTGCACCCTGAGTGGGGCTGTTAGGAACGATGTACTGTACTGTAGCTCACATTGGTGAAAAGGTGAATGCTGGTTCTTTTTTTTTTTTTTTTTTTTTTTTTTTTT
>BLSH010119520.1:59258-102651 GCA_018402905.1 Glandirana rugosa
TCTTAGACGTGTATGTACTATCGTGTGTCTGTCCGTCGTTCGGGTCCAATTGTGGAGTTATAGTCTTGTAGACGGCGTTACAAAGGTCTTTTTATATAGTTTTGAAACATGTCCGTCAGGGGTCCAATGTTTGTTCTATCCCAGACATCCAAATCCAACTCAAACAAAAATTCACCCTTGTCCACGTAAAAAATTCACATCGAAGTCGGTTTTTTTATAAAATTCGAAAAACCTATCGTATCCCTTCCCTATTGTGGGGACATTACAAACAAAACGACAGGTACAAAGACAAGTCTTCTAAAGTGGAGTGAAGGACAGGGACTCCAGCTTTCACATTGGGGTGGGTGGGGAGGTATTTTTGAGGCGCTTTACAGGCGCTATTTTTAGCTAAATAGCGCCTGTAAAACGCCTCAGTGTGAAAGGGGTCTAAGAGTTATGGGAAAAGGTGTCTCCATTGAGGCTTTATCACCAATCCTTGTTTCCACAACAACCCAAAATTTTCAAAATCCAGTTATCATTGGGACAGGAAGTGAGGTGAAATCTTCTGAACAGAAACATGGACAGCAAAACAAACATTACAGGGGTGTTATCCCTTCCCTATGCTATCCAAAAAGCTTAAAATATTTTTTTGGCTGAAGCTACACTTAAAAAATGCACCTGTTCCCACTTAAAAACAAACTCAACCTAAACCTACAGACCCTATCTTGTTTGTAACCTGGGGACTGCCTGTACAAAGTTTTGATATATTTTTCTGGAAACATTGCGGCAGATGTTCTGATATTGAGGTGTTAACCTGGGCTTGCTGCCTGTCTGTGTGCTATCATGTATGTGCAGATTCTGGAGGTTTATTCACAAACCAAACTGTCCTCGTTTTATAACCACACCGAGCACTCCTACCTCCTTCCAACTGCATTTTGAATTTTCTTCTGCATTCTGTGCTTGACGACATTCATAGTGATTATATGTGCTTCATTTCAAAAGGCTGATGTCAGATGGGTGATTTTGTCGCTGGAAACAAATGGCCAGTGGTTAGAATTGTTAAGAAGCTGCCTTTCTTTCCCTATGGAATCGCTCCTTTACTAGCTAATGCAGTAGATGTTGCTCCCATTAATAGTGATCGCGAGTCAGTAGGGTTTGGGGTAAGCGATTCTATGGAAGTAAGTGGAAAGCACTTTGATGTTGGTGATTTGTTGCTAACGGCAGTGTCGCCCACCTGACATCAGCCTAAGGTGGGGGGGGGGGGGGCGGTAGGTGTAGATATTCAAAATATTATTTGTGGATTATACTTTTTTCTCTTTGACAATCCAAAATTAACACTTGCTTGAAGCAGCGCTCCAGGCTCCTTCAGAAAAAATTAAGTCATAAGCTACAAATACTGTAGCTGCTGCCTTTTAATTATTAGTATGACACTTACCTGTACAGGCATCCAGCGGTGTCTTCACCTGAGCCGTTCGGCTCTTGGGTGCTGGCGTTGCCATCTCGGCTAAGGAAAACCATCAGTAAAGCCTTGCGACTTCAAAGCCAGTTTTCTACTGCGCATGGGTGAATAACCCAGTGGTGGGGGGAAGGCTGAACTTCTGGCTGAGTTTGCCGCAGTGAGGTCAGCCAGAAGTGGGAGCGGGTACCAGTCAAAACCAGGTACCCGCTCCCTCTGAAAGGTGCCAAATGTGTCAGTGAAGGGGGGGGGGGGGGAGGCAAATAAGCTGAGCTTCCCCTTTTGTGTGGAGCTCTGCTTTTAAGGATGTATTGTTTAAGTGCTCCTTCACCTTAGAGAGAAATAAATAAAACTCAGCTGCTACAAATACTGTACTGCTGACATTTAATAATAGGACACTTACCTGTCCTGGGATCCAACGCCATTCTAGCCCAAGCCAGCTCTTCAGGTGTCTTTGGGTCCAGACAGCATGTTTACTTTGGGAAGCGAGCTGTGGCTCCTTGCAACGTCACAGCTGGCTTCCCACTGTGCATGTGCGAGCCAAGCCATGCTTTCTGGGACCTGTGACGTTTGATGGGAAGCAGGGAAGGGCCGAATGTCCGCGATTAGAGCGGAAGTGGGAGCAGGTACCTGTCAAAACCAGGTACCCGCTCCCCCAAAAAAATAAGGCGCCAAGACCTAAAAGGTGGGGGGGAGGGGGCTTTAGGCAAGTGACACTTCCCCTTTAAAAGAAACTGCAAAGGAATGCAAGATAAACTGCATATTGGACATCCTTTTGTTTTATTTCCTATGTCTCTGTGCATATATGTATATGTCGCTGAAGCCTGGGAAGTTAGACTGGGTCTGCAGTAACATTACGATAGCAAGGTCTTTATTCTTGGAATAAAAGTGTCGCCAAGGTTTTTTCCCCACTCACATGCAGGAAGGATGTAAACACTAGGGATTAGGGAAGGGCCAGCTGCAATCCAGATGTTCTGTTAGTGCAAAAGCATAAAATAATAATGACCTACAAGTGCATACACTATGATGTGTCAGTTTGGTTCTCTGCAAGTTGAAGCCTAGGTACACATGCCCTAATCCCATCCCATTCATCAGTGGTCAGCCTAGACACACTGTGGGGAGCTGGGTGGGCCGTGTTTATTCTTTTATGTAGAGCTGCACAATTCTGGCCAAAATGAGAATCACAATTTGTTTGCTTAGAATAAAGATCACGATTCTCGCGGTGTAACATCTTACATATACAAAAAAAAAATTGGGCTAACAGCACTGTTTAGTTTTTTGAAAGGGTAATTTTTCCAAAAAAATTGTGTTTTGAAAGACCGCTGCGCAAATACCGTGTGACATAAAATATTGCAATAACCGTCATCTTATTCTCTAGTCTAGGGTCTCTGCTAAAAAAAAAATATATAATGTTTGGGGGTTCTAAGTCCTTTTCTAGCACAAAATACTGGATTTTTATTTGTAAGCAGCAAATCAGAAAAGATTTAGTCTTTAAATGGTTAAACTGAACATCTTCTATACATGGGAGTTCATTCCTTTGAAGTAATTACATTGTATCTCTTCTAAGTCTTTTATCAGCATGACTTCAGAACTTGGCTCTCTGCCCAGACTTTGCAGTCTGCCCAAGAGACTCAGGTCCTCCAACTTAGAAAAGACTTCAGACGACTTGCATTGACTTTTATTACAGCCAAGTCGCGCTGAGTCGCCCCGCAAGTCGGACCCCATTAACTGCACAAAAAATCATGGTAATGCCTGGTGGAGATCGCGGGGGGTGGGGGTGGATTGAGATCGCGATTTTAATACGATTAATCGTGCAGCTCTACTTCTATGTAACTTTCAAGAATCATTTGTGTAGGTGGTTTGGAGGGCCGGCAGTATGTTTTGTTGCCTGTCAGTGCTTACTCGCAGCAGTTGTACATCCATGTTTTGTTACTGTTTTTTTTCTTCTCCCAGTGAAAGTTTTTTTCATTAGATTGGTGCTGGTGTGTTGACAGGCTTGCCTAAAGCATTAAAATACACTGAAAGTTAAATAAGTCCATGAGAAGGTTTGCTGTCTGCATAAGAAGTGTTTGTGGAGGGGGGGCTGTGCGGCTCTACAACGCCCCACACGGGCTGTTTAGCTGAGAGGGACAAAGACCCTCTCATTCACTAGTAGCAAGTCAGCACAACTCCATAGAAGAACACAATATCAAGAAATTCAAGTTGTCTTTTATTAAAATTCTAGAAGCTGACCTTAAAGACGACCTTCTGAAAAATGTGTATGTTCTTAGGTCTGGGGTACACAAATTTATAGAAATATCAGGAGGCAGACAATCGGTTCTGGGAGTCGGCAAGCTTCATTTAAAGAACTAATTTAAAAAACAGGCTACTGATTTACAAATATAAAATAAGTAGTGGTTGAAAACTTTGGGAAAAAAATGATAAACCTTTCATTTAACACCTTTACTTGTAATTTAAGAGCATCTAGGAGAGAGCCCTGTATGCAACAAAGCTTAAAGCGGAGTTCTGGCCAATTTTTAAATAACCCTCGTCACAGTTGCTGCTTATACATTTAAGATTAGCATGTGCTGTGTATTATAAAATTTACGGCCTTTGTACACCTCTTAAAACTTACTTGGAACTCCTGATCCAGCAAGCAGCCATCTTGATTGTGGGCATCTGAAGCCCTCTGGGACTCTCTTCCAGGATTAGGTGCAGCTGGCTACCCAGCATGCACCTCCTGATCTCAAGCATGTGCAGTGGGACCAAATCACGATGTGTGGGGGATGCCCATTGACTCCTGGGATTTATGACACTGCTATCCCAGGAGCCAATGGGAAAAGGGAAATGACATACCTCGCCGCAGCAAGGATGGACAGAAGTGCAGTGTTTACCCTTAACAAAAGGTAGAAGATGGGGGGGGGGGGACTATCCAAAAATGAATGGGGATGCGATCGTCAACAATTGCAGTCATTGATGTAAATTAGGGTGGAACTCCGCTTTAATTGAACAAGCAGAGCTTAGAAGCTGATTGGCTGCCATGCGCTGCTGCACCAGATTTGGCACTTTCCAGTTTTAGTAGCTCAAAACCATTGTGTTGTCTAGCAGAGCTACAGCTTACATAGGGCTCAATAGAAGCTGATGCTGTTTCATGGTAATTAATTTTTTTTCATTAATTCAAACCTGGCGGGGCTGGATATTTTTATGTTCAGGAGAGACGGTACACAGATGCAAAGGTGCAAAGCCCTGACTATTTTAAATAAATGCTTAGTAAATGCTTAGTGAAAATCTGTCTGTGGGACTAGTACATTATTGGTTAGAGAGATTTAGCAAAGTTTGTTTCAACAAAGAAGCTGTTTTCCTTGTATATCAAGGCTGCATGATCTCATGTGTTTGGGGACAGTGAACCCTCTGTAAGGAATTCCATAAGATAGGCACAACCGACCACCTGACGTAGCAAGCTATATGCAGTGTACATGCCAAGTTTAATTGGAGATGAGAGGGCTAGTGATCCATGAGACAGGGGCTGACTTTGGTTTATTGATGATGGGATCAGTAGCAGGCCTGCCACAGACATTTAGATTTTGTGCAATTTAGCAAAATGATAGTAATGTTGTAAAAATAAAGTGTGTCTCCTGGAAGGCAGCAAGCTGTCAGCGGGGGATATTCTACGCTGTTAAGCCTAGTGCACACTGCAAGTTTTCTTTTGTTCAACAAAGTGGTTTGAACGAAAAAAAAAAAATCTAACAGATCGCTGTACCAATACAAATGATATTGGTGCATCGATCTTTCCCGCTGTGCTATTGTATTTTGACAGGGGGACCCCCTCGCGGGCAGAATACACTGATCAGCGCCGGCTCCACAAAAGCCGGTCGCTAGACTGTCTTCTTTCGGACAGACTGGCGTACACACTGACTGAAATCAGCTGAACCAGCTGATTTTCGGACAGTGTGTACCCAAGCTTAGGCTTCATTGTCTGATGTATTTTGCAAGGTTATCTCCTTTACCCTAGTAGGCAACACCCTGGTATGCAATGACTATCTCTACATCTTTTGTACACAGTGGGCCATATTTCTGCTCTGACCTTCCCAAGTAGAATGTGTTTCCCTCCGCTTTGTCAGTCCTGATAAGGCCTATGATTTGTGAGGTTGAGCAGTCATGGTGTTTTCTGTCTGGCCCACACATCTGTCTGTGTTGTCTGCGGGTTAGCTGTTATCAGTGGTGAGAGGAATGAAGATAGTTCTTCTATTGCGTCACTTGATCAGCGGAAAGTAAATAGTGGCTGTAGGCTAAATGAGATATGTTCTGTGAGGGAAAAACCTAATGATTTAGGTTTATTTATTTTAGGTACTTGTATATAGCGCCGTCAATTATTCACATCAGTCCCTGCCCTCAAGGAGCTTACAATCTAAGGTCCTTAAATCACATTCATACACATACTAGGGCCAATTTAGACAGGAGCGAATAAACTTACCAGCGTGTCTTTGCAGTGTGGGAGGAAACTGGAGTACTCGGAGGAAACCCACGCAGGCACAGGGAGAACATGCAAACTCCAGGCAGGTAGTGCCATGGTTGGGATTCGAACCAGCGACCCTTTTGGTACCAGGCGAAAGTGCTATCCACTACACCACTGTGCTGCCCAGTTTAAAATATAAGAGGGTTAAATAAGGCAAGCCATACACACATAGATTGCTGAGTCCATGGGACTTTAACAAAAGAAATCACTTGATTCCTCCATGAACACTAAAGCCTGGTACACGCAATGAAATTATTGGACGAATGATCGTCCAATCATATTATTTTTTTTTTTTTTTGCATGCTAGTCTCTATATCGAAAATGAAGAGGTTTCTAAAGTTTTGAAAATTCTTGTATGACAGAATAAAGATTCGGAAGTTATGTTACGTATGGTATTGTATTGTATTGTATTGGTATTGTATATTTGGAGAAAAACTTTACTGATTAAACGAAAATCCTATGATCTGGTATCGTATGAAAAACATTTTTGTGCTTGTCCCATCGGATAATTTTGTACGACCTGTGATAATCGGTTCTCGAAAGCTGTGTACTAAGGATCAGATTATTGTACGATCACTTTGAAAGGGGTCATTTCTGATTGTGTATACTAGGCCTAAACCGACGAAGGGTTTGGGACTTTAAATGAGATGCATGGGACCATGCGCCTCCATCCCTGTTTCTGTTTTGAAAAAGGAGGCGGTTTTGGGACTTTGATTGAGGCATATATGTTAAGGCTAGCAAGCAGGATCAATAAGGAAAACGTAGGTTTTATTCTCCTACAAACATAAATGACAGAACATATGACCGTAAGTATGTAGAATATCAAAACATAGCAGACATGCTGCAGATCATAAATACATATAAAAAAATTACATAGCACATTGGGTGGTATGGTATGAGAAGCTATCCTCCATGTCATGGGATCACTTAAAGAACATAATAGTATAGTACAGTTTTGAGTAAAATGTAATAAAAAAAAGCATGTAGAGCCATCTGTGTGGACATTGCATCTGTGTAAGCCCGACGCGTTTTGTGGGATAATACCAACTCTTCAGGGGAGGATGCATCGGCGCTCTATAATAAAATATAAATATACCAATGGTCTAATAGTGTGCCCAAACAATGGGGAAAGGTTATAGATGGAGGGGACAGAAATACCATCCCTTGAATACTCGCATCATTTTATGAAATAGAATAAAGGGCATAAACAAAATGTAGGAAGGCAAGTAAAACCAAAAACCGTGACCATGGGTCTAGAAAGGAAACTGTGAAGCTAATGGTGATGTGATGTAGGGAGCAATCCACATAACAGAGAAGAGGAGAGAAATAAACCCCGTACTGAAGAACCATTAAAAGAAAGTAAAGAGAGATTGCCTTGAAGTTACACAGGGCTGTAATCCAAGTGTACTTGTGTACTAGGCTTAAAGCATTTGCTACCCTAACACTTCATATTCCTGTTATGTGCCTGCTGTACCATGTACTTGTATGAGAAAGTATGTTCTTTGTACAGTATTACTTCCTTTGTGTGAAATCCCTGGTGTTCCTGCCAGTCCCCTTGGTTTCCTATCAAAAATTTACCAGAAAAGCACACCATGGTCAATTTTCTAGGTATGCTGGGAGCTCTGTGCACTCTCCTCCAATGATTGGACTTGTCCTGACATCCCCCCCCCCTCCTGCACAGCCATTCACTGGCAAGCTCAGTGTGCTGCTGCTTCTCCTCCCCCCAGCCCTTATGCAGCTGAGAACAGAGGGAATGTGATCACTTAAATAGGTATTTTATAATGTGTTGTGTTTTTTTTTATATCTATACAAAAATGTTGCCCTTCATTTCCATTTTAAACGGAATGGGTTGTTTTACAAGGTGATCCTTTACAATCACTTTAACGTTTTACTAAACCTAGTAATATGAAAATAGTTCATCTGCCCCCCCACAGTGCCCACAGCTTATAAATCTTCTTTTTACATTAAAATACTGCCACTATATACCTTTTTGGATGATCTGTATACCATGTTTTCCTGATAAGCCGCACAGTTTGTCCATAGCTGTGTGTTCAAGTAGGAGGCGTTTTCCACTACAGCCTGTATACAGGCCCACATGTGTGATGTCAATATCATGTGACCTGAACAGTTCAACTGAAACAGAAAGTGTTCTATCCAGCATAATAGACCAAACTGAGCATGTGCAGCTTTACCACAGGGTGATTGCAAACAAAAATGGTGGTAAAAAAAACACAGTACTTCTGATCCACGGCATACAGGATGATATTTCAAATTAGGACCAGGAAATGAAGGGTTGAACAGATCACTACTGAAGGCAAAGGAAGCTTCTCTCTTGAGTGAAGTCAGCTCAAAAGGTCATTTGAAGGAAGGAAGCACAGAGAAGCGCCATTCAGTAACATGATTTTATTATCCATAGAACAAGCTAAAAACGCTTACATTTAAAAAAGGAAGTAACAGCTCCTCAAGATGTAGATTAGCCTCTCTGGTGAACCAACACGCTGACAGTGTGAGGGGGAGACAGTGCTGTGGAGACCCCAAGTCAAAGCCGGCTGCCTGTGCTGTGTTTCTGGGAGAGCCGAAGGGACCAGCTTGGACCGCACTGCTGTGTGTGTAATGATGTCACTCGAGGGCCGGGAACACAACGTGTTTCCGAGCATGCGCGCTCCCGCATGCTCAGAAACGCATTGTGTTCCCAGCCCTTGAGTGACATCATTACACACGCATCGGTGCGGTCCAAGCTGGTCCCTTTGGCTCTCCCTCCTGGAAACACAGCACAGGCAGCCGGCTTTGACTTGGGGTCTCCACAGCACTGTCTCCCCCTCACACTGTCAGCGTGTTGGTTCACCAGAGAGGCTAAGCTACATCTTGAGGAGCTGATACTTCCTTTTTTAAATGTAAGTGTTTTTAGCTTGTTCTGTGGATAATAAAATCATGTTACTGAGTGGCGCTTCTCTGTGCTTCCTTCCTTCACATGCTCTGTATTATATGGACTTGCCCAGATTGACAGTGCAAGAGGGAAGGATTTATGGCATACATGATAAAACAGCCTTTTTACACAATGCAGAGGATTGACCCCTTAAGTTCCACAGTGAGTATAACATGCATGCTATGCTGCATATACGGACTGATTTTACTGTTGTGGGTTTAGTAACACTTTAAGGCCTTATTTACACAAGTGTGTTGAACACTGTCCCATCATCAGCTTTGTAAGAGAAGAGCAATATACGTTTTCTGTTTTATTTTTTGGAAAAGTAGATATTTGTGAAATGCCACTACTGATACCGTGATGTGTTGACGTGTGAGGTGATCGTGTGGAAGAGCTAATTTTTTTCTGTTTTCTTCAAGGTCCAAGTGCCCCCAGTAGTCAAAAGGCCAATTCACCTGCCGCAGCCGATTTCTCTCCACCTTGTAGCCCCAACCCATCGAAGAAAGGAGGAAGCATTAACTGGTCCCTCCCAGATAAAATTAAATCCCCACGGACTGTCCGTAAACTGTCTATGAAGATGAAAAAGCTACCGGAACTCAGCAGAAAGTTGAGTATCAAAGGGACATCTAACCACAGTAACTCTGACCAGTTGTTTTCCACCTCCAAAGGAAACTGTCAGGATGTAAGACGCACACCATCTTTGTCGTCTGCTGGGACAGCAGCCTCTGCTGCCAGTAGGAATGTCATCAGCCGATACCACCTTGATAGCAGCGTATCTTCCCAACAGAGCTACAAGAAAAAAAGTTCAGGCACTTCCAAATCTTCCAGCAAAGGGGGCTATCTCAGTGATGGAGACTCCCCTGAGCTTATAACCAAATCGGGCAAACATGGTGGGGAGAACAGGTCTACAAAGGGAAAAGAGTCACTTCCTTGTAATAATGCAAAGTCGGACTTTGACATCGATGCCTTTAGGCATTATAGCTTTTCTGATCAACCCAAGTGCTTCCAGTATGTTTCAGGGCTGATGAGCCTTCACTTTTATGGTGCAGAGGATTTAAAGCCTCCTAAGATAGACTCTAAGGATGTATTTTGTGCTATCCAAGTCGACTCTATCAACAAAGCCAGAACGGCTCTTCTGACTTGTAGGACGTCATTCCTAGACATGGATCACACTTTCAATATTGAACTTGAAAACGCCCAGCACTTAAAACTGGTTGTGTTTAGTTGGGACCCAACCCCAAAGAGGAACAGAGTCTGTTGTCATGGCACTGTGGTCCTGCCGGCACTTTTTAGGGTGACCAAAACCCACCAGCTGGCAGTTAAGTTGGAACCCCGTGGTTTGATCTACGTGAAACTGACTCTCATGGAGCAGTGGGAGAACTCTTCAGACCGCCTTGGTGTGGACCGTGACCCTGTGGTATTCGGGGTAGATGCTCGACATGTTGTCGAAAAGGAGAACACGGGATCAATGGTCCCGCTTCTCATGGAGAAGTGTATTATGGAGATTGAAAAGCGAGGTTGTCAGGTAAAGAGTTTATTTCACTTGGCTTACATTTTAATGGAAGCGCTGTTCTTGTCTTTTGTAACGCTGTTTACTAATTGTTAATGTTGCCAAAGATGTTCTAACGTGCATGAAGAATTGGGGAGCCTATTTGGTTACTATGCACGTCAGGAGAACCTGTTCTTCAGGTACTTCGAATGACATCTATCCCGGTTGTTGTGTTGCCCTGTCACCACAGTGTCACATTTGTCACAGTGTCACAAGTGGCTCTAAAGCCTTAAGGTTTTTTACCTTCTGTGTCCAGGATCTCCTAGCACCCCTCTTATACCTACCTGGGTCAGATGTCGATCCAGCGCTGTGCAGGAGAGCGGGCGGCTCTCTCTGCTTTTTCCCTCCTCACAGTGCAGATTGATAGCAGCAGGAGCCAAATGATTTGTCACCATGATCACATGGTCCAGACAAGGCCAATCACAGCCCATTTGTACCATGTGATTAGATGTGGCCAATCACAGCAAAACATACTGGATAAATCAGTTTCACTAAGTAAAAATGGTTGCTTATGTCCGTAAATTTCACCGGTATAAACAATCATAATGTGTAAAAAAATAAAATAAAAATTCCTGATCACTTCCCCAGAGTAGTACAGTGTAACTCTGTATTGCTCTGGTCACAGTGGGTGTGGTGTGGTGGGGGGGAGTGAAAAAAAGTTAAAACAAATTAAAAAAAAAAAAGATTTCATTTTTCTTTTTATACATACTGTCATCAGTCTGTGTCCCTGATCACCGACGCACCCATTTATGTGATAATGTTGTGCTGCAATGGTGACAGTATGTAAAAAAAAAAATAATTGTGGAAAATATTTTAATTTCTTCGTTTTCCAAAAAATTGTGACAAAACAATTACAACTTCAAAAAACTCATCATGCCTCTTACTAAATACCCCTTGGATCATGTGATGTAAACAGAAGATTGGTAATTGTTTTTTTTTTCCCCCTCACGATATCAGCGTGAGGGGAAAAAAAGCCGATCACTGGCTTCTGTCAGAGGGACACCAGTCTCTCACACAGAGAGCCACAGCTGCCTCATCTGTGCCTGCCAGTGCCACCTATTAGTACCCACCAGTGCCACCTATCAATGCCCACCAGTGCTGCCAATGCCCATCAGTGCCTCGTCAACAGTGACACAGATAAGTGCTGCCTACCAGTGCCCTTCAGTGCCAACCATCAGTGCCACCTCTCAGTGCCTATCGGCGCACATCAATGAAGGAGAAAAATCACCTGTTATAAAAATTTTATAACAAACACTGAAACTATAAAAACCCTAGTGGTGATTTAAATACCACCAAAAGAAAGCACTATTTGTGGGGAAAAAATGATAAAAATTTAATTTGGGTCCAGTGTTGCATGACCGCACAATTGCCATTCAAAGTGTGACAGCACTGGGCAGGAAGGGGGTTTAAGTGCCCAGCAAGCAAGTGGTTAACAGAAACAAAGAAAAATGTGTGCCCCCCCCAAATTTGCAGTCTATTTTCGTTTAGCAAAAAATTAAAAAAAAACCCATTGGTAAATAAATACCATCAAAAGAAAGCTCTGTTTGTGTGAAAAAAATGATAAAAGCTCCTGTTGCTGTCAATTAAATCCAGTGACGTGGGGGGCGGGGCTGAGTACCGCTGTCTGTGTCAAAGGTCGCAGCGGTACTCGGGAGTGCGCCTGCAGAGGAGGGGCCTGGAGCACCAGTGGGGGACCCCAGAAGAAGAAGATCGGGGCTGCTCTGTGCAAAACTATTAGGCTGGATTCACACCTGGGCGTAGCAGTTTCAGGCAGAAAGTCACACTTTTTTACGGCGATTTTACTGTGATTTTTGCCGTGATTTTGTACAGGTCAAAAGGTCACCAATGTAAAAAGCAGAGAAATGCCTGTAATCTGCCTGAAAAAAAGCTCCAGAACTTTTTTGAGCTTCAGGCGTTTTGGAGTGGAGATGTGAACCATCTCCATAGAGAATCATTGATTTTTTTCCCCTCCAGCGTTTTATAGCTTCCAGCTTCAAGCTACAAAACGCTCAGCTGTGTATGGGGCCTTACAGAGCAGGTAAGTATAACCTGTTTTGTTTTTTTGTTTGTTTTTTAAATAAAAATAACAAAGGGTGTACAGCAGACCCTTTAAGCATAGTTAGTTATGTTGGAATCCGCTTCAAGCAATGGATGGTGTAGTGGATGAATAGAACCTCTGTCAGGTTTTTGTTGCTGCCTTTGTCTCGGTTGGAACCACTGAATATTATAAGCAATCCGATGTTGAGAGCCGTCCATGGTTTTGGTGGACAGCTGTTTGTACAAAGACAAATATTGGGTTTGATAACCCGCAACAGACGCTTACATTTTTCAGGATGAGGTTTTATATAACCAAGGACAGGGTGTTAATCAAACAACATCTGTCAGCTTATGGAACAAAGATAATATTTTCGTTCTATGTGAATGCTGTAATCATAGAAGGGTAGGTCTCTACATTGTGCCCTTATAATGGGGCTCTTGTTCTGCAGCGTAGGCCTGTGTTTTCCATAATGACCTGTGTACCTGGATTTGTCTCTACATCATAACAGTGAGCGCACAGTCAGCGTTGTGTTTACTCAACTGAAAATTGATGTCTTGTGATTTAACACCTGCCAGGTGTTCCAGTAAATGGCGGTCTGTCCTTGTACACAAATGTTTGCACATGCTGGTGGCAGATGCCGGCCTTGTGTGTGTGTATGGGGGGGAGCGTTACCTGGTTACTGGGGGTTTCAGTTTGGGTTCAAAGTCTGTTCAAACACTTCTGTCATTTTCTACAGAATGGTGTCCATGTGTCGCCTGGTGATGTGTTTTCTAGGGGATATTGGCTGTTAGGAAAATGTGAGGTCAACGTTGTAGAAGGCTAATGTGTACCTTGCGGGGTTGGTGGAAAACTTTTTTTTTTTTTTTTTTTTTTTTTATTCATTTAATTGCAGTTTTTTTTTTTTTTTTTTTTTTTCTTTTAACCAGACATTTTACAGTTTTGTTTGTTTAAAGTGAGGGTGGATTTGATTTAAATCACTAGTAAAAAGGCTTGATTTAAATCAGTGGTTCTCAACCTTTCTAGTGGCGTGACCCCTTGATAAAATTTCCCAAGTTGTGGTGACCCCTAACACACCGCCCGCGTGTCGGCACTTTTAACCCTGTTTTAACCCCTTGTGGGGTGTTAAATGCGCCGCACTCCCACCTGCATAGCGGCACCATAGCACCGATATAACAGCGGAAAAGCGCCGCTGAAAGTAGCGGCGCTTTACCACTCCTGCCCCAGTGTGAAAATAGTGACACCATATATGTTTTTTTTAGTACACAAGAATGACTGCGCTAACCTATGTGTAAAATATTATAAATCCCAACATGACTGTGCTAGAAAAAAATTATTATGGAACAAAACATATGATTTATATATAAACGCCCCAGTTGGTTCCTCAAAAGTGTTTATTACATGCCAATGCTAGGTATACAAAGTGTATAGCACCCAAACAACCGTGATATGCGTCCACCTTCTGAATTGTTCAACAATTCAGAAGGTGGGGGCGCATCACGGTTGTTTGGGTGTCTAGCATAAAGTACATTAACTGTATACCCACTTTTGAGGAACCAATTTGGAAGATTATATATAAATACATTATGCTTTGTCCCTTAGTCCAGTCAGTGTCTGACTTACCTGTTACTCGGTGTATCATCGGAATCGGCGATTCATTAAGTTTGCAAACGGACGTTCCCTCGCCGCCATCTTGGTACACTCGTCCGCAATAAGGATACAGTTAGAAGTCAGAGTACAGGGTGTAGAAAGATGGCGGCGGCGGCAGCAGCCGAACGTCACTTCCGCTGGACGAGACAGACCCGACATACTATGGAGTCGGGTCTGTCTGTAGATTGCAGCAAGACGTGCAGCGTCGCGACCCCTTGAAAATCGGCAATCGACCCCACAGGGGGTCGTGACCCACGTGTTGAGAACCGCTGGTGTAAGTAAACATGGATCTCCGTTCTGTTAGAGGGGGAAGCCATGATCACTCCCTTCCCCCAGCCAGGCCAGCCCACATACAGTTGGAACATGCCCAGGGAACACAGTTAACCCTTAGAGCGCCTCCTGCAGGTTAACCCCTTCACTGCCAATGGTATTTACACAGTAATCAGTGCATTTTATAGCACTGATCGCTGTATAAATGCCAATGGTCCCAAAAAAGTGTCAAAATGGTCCAACATGTCCGCTGCAATATCGCAGTACCGCTAAAAATCACAGATCGCTGCCATTACTAGTAAAAAATAAAAACCCCACCAATGAATTCTCATCATCTGTAAACGCGGCAACTTTTGCGCAAACCAATCAATAAACGTTGATTGCGATTTTTTTTTTTTTTTTACCAAAAATATGTGGAAGAATATAAATCGCCCAAAACTGGTGGAGAAAAACATTTTTTTTTATATATTTTTTTTTGGATTTGGATTTTAGCAAAAAGTAAGAAATTTTGGTTTTTTTTTTTCAAAATTGTCGCTCTTCTTTAGTTTATAGCAGCGATCAGAAATGATGCAGAGTTAATCAAATACCACCAAAAGAAAGCTCTATTTGTGGGAAAAAAAGGACGCAAATTTTGTTTGGGTACAACGTCGCACGACCGTGCAATTGTCAGTTAAAGCGACGCAGTGCCGAATCGCAAAAAGTGGTCTGGTCCTAAAGTGGGAAATCCTTCCGGGGCTGAAGTGGTTAATACATCTAGGATCCCATTCAAATAGCAAATCTGGAAGACATTTTTAGGGTTTTCGAGCAAAATTAGTTGACCTGTTGGCAAGAAAGAATGTTCTGAGAAGTGATTTTTTTTTTTTTTTTTTTTATAATTTCCATTTGATGGGTATGTGTATAACCAACTTTTACTGTGCACTTGTTTACTCTGGGTTAGGGACTTAAAGGAGCTGTAAAGGCAGAAGGTTTTATTTTTATCTTAATGCATTCTATGTATTAAGATAAAAAAAACTTCTGTTTGTAGCAGCCTCCCCAGCACCCCCCTAATTACTTACCTGTGCCCCATCTCTCCCCAGCGATGTCCACGATTCCCTCGGCTGTCCAGGACACTCCTCCTGATTGTCTGAGGCACAGCAGCTGCGCCATTGGCTCCCGCAACTGTCAATCAAAGTCAGCCAATCAGGAGAGAGGGGACGGGGCCGGGTCAGGGCTCCGTGTCTGAATGGATCTACAGAGCTCTGACTCAGCTCAGGCGCCCCCATAGATAGCTGCTGGTTGTGAGGGCACTGAACAGGAGGGAGGGGCCAGGAGAGCCGAAGAGGAGGATCTGGGCTGCTCTGTGCAAGACCAACTGCACATAATAAGAGGCAAGTATAACATGTTTGTTATTTTAAAGAAAAAAAACAATTCTTTACAATCACTTTAAGCTGGCCAAACACAGCTCTACATTTGGGATTGAATGAGCGAGATATAAACACATATGACTAGCTCAAGGATAACAGATGTGGAGCATGCACCTCCAGTGGTGGCTGACTCCCATATTTCTATCCTAGCCAGTTGTCTTTAAAATGTAAGTTCATGCTTCCTCCTGGGGAAAAAATGATAAAACCAATAGTAGATGTGACCCCATTTGTTATGAGGTTTCCAAGGGAAGGGTCTACCTGTATAAGAAGAGTGTACATACTTACCTTTCCTGCTGAATGTCCTCCTGGTTGCCACTGCTGACCTCCAACATCGTGACTGTCTCTAGTAATGTTGTGAAGACCAGCATGAGGATCCTCGGAGAGCTGTGGGAGACTCTGGAGGTCAACACTGCTGGAAATGTCTGTTTCCTGGAGAACTTTGTAGAGTTGGTTTATCATGAGGACTAAAATCAAAAATCGTTGGATGGGTTGAAAGTCGGAGCAAGTCTGAGTAGTTTGAGTTACTGTTTTTACTCCTTCTTTTACTACTGGACTGAGTAGCTCCTGAACTCCTCGTGTATTTGTCCACCCCGGCAATTTGTTTTTAGATCTGCACAGTGAAGTATTTAGAGATAACTGAGAGACAAAAATATGAATCAATATTGTTTGTGAGTTTACGGTATTGAAATCCTATGTTGGTTAGCATGGGACATGATGTTGTCCATTCATCGTCCTTGTTTTCTATCCTAGGTCGTAGGATTATATCGGCTCTGTGGATCAGCAGCGGTGAAGAAAGAATTGAGAGAGGCATTTGAGAGGGATAGTAAATCTGTGGAGCTTTGTGAGAACGAGTACCCAGACATCAACGTGATAACAGGTAATAATGTCAGCCAACATCCTGCACAATTGTTTGATTGTATTAAAAAAAATCTGACTAAAATAGCAGCGCTACATACAGATTGATTATTATATTTCGTGTGATTCACAACCTCCACTATTTTCACTAATTTGTTTTCTTTCAATTTCTAAACGAGTATAGTGTTTATTACCTATTGCCTGGTACACTCTGTAGGAGTTTGTAAGCAGATTGCTGTACTATGTGATGTTAGTGCAGCAATCTCCCCCTGAGCTATTGTGTTCTGACAGGGGTATCTCCCCCCCCCCCCCCACTTACCAAAACATACCGGTCACCACTCGCAGCCATTGCCTGCAAGCGCTGAACATATGCCTATTGGCTGCTGGTTTTCCAGCATGGCCATTCGACAGAAGCTGGACAGGCTGCTGTACACACCGGCTGAATGTCAGCTGGTTTCTGTTAAACCGGCCGATACTCAGCCAGTGTGTACTAGCCTTACAAGTTTTTGTTGGTTTTATTACCTTTTGATATAAAAATCTCTCAGGACCATCTTCCAAGATTATCTTTACAACCTGACATTCCTATTCTGGTCACATGCTGGGCTTTGCTAGAATAACCCCTCCCACCTCCTATTGTCTTTGTAGTGATCAATGTAGGGAGTGGGGCTGGGAAGCCAGCCATAGATGGATCAAATCTCAGCAGGGGCAGGCTGGTTATCAATGGATCAACTTGGGTACCACCAGCCTGTTGGATGTTTTACATACTATTCCTGCCTACAGCGCTATTTACCACTTGCAGACTGCCCAGCATATATACTGTGGCAGGGTGGCCGCTCTGTGCCAGACTGTACCTAGTATGTAATCTGACACTTCCAGGTGTGGGGCGCACGCACTGCCGGTGACCCACTACTGCTGTGATCACACACAGCGGGAGCCCAGAAGCGGGTACCGTGGACTCAATGTCCGCCCACACGTGCTGATTACACAGTACAGAGGCAGAACGATAATCTGCTTATGTAAACAAGGCAGATTGTTGTTCTGTCAGAAGGGAAGGTATTGATCCTGTGTTTCTGCAAAGCAGGGACATGGATCTATGCCTTCCCCTAGTCAAATCACCTCCCACACACAGTGAGTAAGCACAACCTAGGCACACAGTTAACCCTTTAATTGCCCCTGATGTTAACCCCTTCCCTGCAGTGTCATTAGTACAGGGACAGTGCATATCTTTTAGCACTGATCATTATATTAGTATCACTGGTCCCCAAAAAGTGTCAGGTGTCTGATTTGTCTGCCGCAATATTGCAGTCCTGCTGTAAGTCGCTGATCGCCGCCATTACTAGTTAAAAAAAAAAATATCCCATAGTTTTGTAGACGCTATAACTTTTGCGCAAACCAATCAATATACACTTATTGGGATTTTTGTTACCAAAAATATGTAGCAGAATACATATTGGCCTAAACTGATGAAGAAATTTTGATTTAAAAGAAAAAAAAAAATTCTTGGGTGTGTTTTATAGCAGAAAGTGAACAATATTGTCTTTTTTTTTTTTTTTTTTTTAAAAATTTTGGCTCTTTTTTTTTGTTTATAGGGGGAAAAAAACTAAAAACACAGAGGTGATCAAATACCACCAAAAGAAAGCTCTATTTGTGGGAAAAAAGGACATAAATTTTGTTTGGGCACAGTGTTCCACGACTGCGCAATTGTCAGTTTAAGTAATGCAGTGTTGTATTGCAAAAAATGGCCTGGTCATGAAGGGGGGTAAACACAATAGCAGTGCGGGGGGGATATACACAGTCAGTGTTGGTGTGGGAAATCAAGTGATTTTTCTTTCCTTACTTCCACCCCTGGTGAAGGCAAAGAAAATCGAATCATTTATGGTCTGAATAGGTTTACTCACAAGAGTCTCTGAGAGAGTCCTTCTCCTATACGTTCAGGCTTCCTTTGCTGCTATGGACACAAGCAGGCACATAATTATGGGACAGGTAGTTCCAAAAAGAGAATGGACAGTGCCGCGCTCGGGTATGTGCTCAAAAAGAAAGCCGTGGAACTAAATAGCAGCACTGAATATACAGTGCTGCATAAAAGTAAAAAAAACTTTTTCAGCTATTTTGGTGTTGATTTACACTTGTCCTTTGCTAGTTTATTGACAGTCTACTTCTATACCTTTTTTTTTCTCAAGCAGACTTTAGTTCAGCTTAAGTGCCGGGTCACACTGCTGTATGCGGCCAGATCGGATGTGATTCGCACCGCACTGCAGTGTGAATCACATGGGATCTCTATGCAATGCAATCTCAGCCATACAAATAGTATGGCTGAAATCGCATCGCATTCGGAACAAACTCGCACAGGACCTTTTTTTTTTCCGCAGCAGCAGAATCGAACACCCATGTGATCCAATTCCTGTGCGAGTTTGCAGTTCGCAGTGTGATATGCAAACTGATTTGGGGGTGTCATTAGCTTTGTATGGACATTCCCCGCAGTTCACATATAGCAGTGTGAACTGCCACCAGGAGACATGTGAAGTGGGAACCCGCAGTGGATTTTTTTTTTTTACTGCGGTTTTGGGTCTGTGCGACTTTGGTCTGACTTTGTTGCAACTTTGGCACAATAAAAACATTTTACAAAATCGTACAGAAATAGTACAGGATTCACATCTATATTATTCAGGTGCGATTTGCATGCAACTTTGAGGGTTTAACATTGAAGTCTATGGATCTCAAGTTGCATCAAAGTTGGCCCAAAGTAGCTACCATATGCTCCTGACGGAGCACCTGGATGCGCACCCCATCAGAGCAATATCTCAGTGAGAGGCAGACATGGGAGAGTTGGCGGTTGACCAATGGGAGGAGGCTCTGCAGATGGTTAATACATGCTCAATCAATGTATCCCAGAGGGTATCACAACTGTATATAATGCTTAGGGCACATTACACCCCAGCAAGAATTCACAGAATGGGGGGGATTCCAGACCCACTCTGTGGTAGATGCAGGCGGACAACAGGGGACCTCATCCACCTCCTATGGCGGTGCCCGAAACTGCACTGCTACTGGAATGAGGTAGTTTCCACCATTAACAGGGTCTTCCTGGTAAGCATCCCCTTAAACCCCATCCATTGTCTGCTTGGTATCCTGGAGGAAATTGTTCAGGATGAGATGACCCGATTAGCCATATCCAGGGCCTTGTTCCAGGCCAGGAAAGTCATTCTTTTATACTGGAAATGCGCAAATTCCCCAGTAATTAAATCATGGGTGACTCATAAGAGCAAAACCCAAACCTCCTGCACTTGGGTTCATCAACCAAGAGTCATGCAATATGGCAAAGACATAAAAAACATCTCTATAGATGTGAGTATCCATCCACACTCAATGGTCATGCAGCCCTCCTCAGGATCATGGGCATCCAAAAGCACTAGGGAATAAAAAACAAGAGAGGGGCGCACCAACCTAGTGCAATACCGTTTAAAAGATTTATTAAAAATAATTGAATTAAAATATACTCACAAACAGAGCAATGTAAAAGACATAACAAGATGAAAAGTGGTCGCTATGCCTCCAAGTCACCTACGGATCTCCACCTCAGCAGGGGGACCGGACAGTGTCCGTGTGGCCAGGCTGACACGCTTCCAGGGCGAACCCTCTTCTGAGGGTTCTGAGGAAGAGGGTTCGCCCTGGAAATGCATCAGCCTGGCCACATGGACACCGTCCAGTCCCCCTGCTGAGGCGGAGATCCGTAGGTGCCTTGGAGGCATAGCGACCACTTTTCATCTTGTTTTGCCTTTTACATTGCTCTTTTTGTGAGTATATTTTTAGTTAAGTTATTCTTAATAAATCTTTTAAACTGTATTGCACTAGGTCGGTGCGCCCCCCTCTTGTTTTTTTCTTGACTCATATGGGCAACATGTTAAGACTGGAAAGATATGTTTATCAACACAGAGGGTGATTGGGCAAATTTGAGAAACTCTGGTCCAGACTATCCCCTGGGGAATTTGTTATGATGAGAGTCCCCCAGGGTCCCGTGGGGTGATGAGGTGTTTGAACCCATACTAATTATCTCAGTTTACCCTATGAATTGAGGAATGGTTAATATCTCTTCTAAAGGAAAAAAAAAAAGCAGACGGTGACTTATATTGCTATATGTTTATTGAATGAGTGTAAAAGAAATCACTTATGTTCAAATATATGGTACAATGGTTGTGTGTACTTTGCTACATGTACTTTTCAATAAAAAACTTTTTGATCACAAAAAAAAAAAGTCTGGCCAAAGTAATGTAGAGACTACTTTGAAGTCATCATGACTTGAAGTCGTACAGATATGAACAGTAATCATTGGAAATAATGGGGAACGACTTGTCATGCGACTTTGCAGTCGCAGGACAAGTCGCATAAGTGTGAAAGGGGTCTTCAACAACTTCAGCCCCGAAAGGTTTTAACACTTTAGGACCAGAGCACTTTTTGCGATTCGGCACTGCGGCGCTTTAACTGACAATTGCGCGGTCGTGCGACGTTGTACCCAAAGTAAATTGTGTCATTTTTTTCTCCACAAATAGAGCTTTCTTTTGGTGGTATTTGATCCCCTCTGCGTCATTTATGATCGCTGCTATAAATAAAAAAAGAGCGACAATTTTGGAAAAAAAACTTTTTCTTACTTTTTGCTAAAATACAAATCAAAAAAAAATATTAAAAAAAACATGTTTTTTTCATCGGTTTCGGACGATTTATATTCTTCCTCATATTTTTGGTTAAAAAAAATGCCATCAGCGTTTATTGATTGGTTTGCGCAAAAGTTGCCGCGTTTACAGATGATAATTCGTTTCTGGGGTTTTTATTTATTTTTTTACTAGCAATGGCGGCGATCTGCGTTTTTTTTTTTTTTTTTTTTTTTTTTTCGGTACTGCGATATTGCGGCGGACATGTCAAACCATTTTGACACTTTTTTGGGACCATTTGCATTTATACAGCGATCAGTGCTATAAAAATGCACTGATTGCTGTGTAAATGCCATTGGCAGTGAAGGGGCTAACCTGGAGGGGACACTCTAAGGGTTAAATGTGTTCTCTAGGTGTGTTCTAACTGTGTGTGGGCTGGGCTGGCTGAGGGAGGGGAGTGATCACGGCTTCCATATACAGGAAGCCTGTGATCTCCGCCCTTCCCCCTCTATGAGAACGGAGAGCCGTGTTTACATACACGGACCTCCATTCTTTCACTGCGGGGGGCCATCGCGGGTAGCTGGCGGAGATCGGGTCCACCCTACCCGCTCCCTGGCCTCCCTGGAACACAGTGAGTGCGCGATCTCGCAGCCATCGTCATATGACAGCGATTTGCGATATCGAACCACCTTGTCGCTGTCAAATTGCGGTTGGTGGTCGGCGAGTGGTTAAGTGATTGCAAAGTCTTGTTTTTTTTTTTTTTTATTGTTTTTTTTTAAAATAACAAACCTGTTATACTTACCTCCTTCCTGTCGAGTGCCCCCACAGAAAGCAACTTGCTATGGGGGCACCCGAGCCAAGCTGCAGCTCCATGTGTTCATTCAGACACGGAGCTTCCCTTCAGCCCCGCCCCCTCTCTCGCCTTATTGGCTCACTGACTCTGATATCCACGGGAGCCAATGGCGCCGCTGCTGTGTCTCAGCCAATCAGAAGGGAGGGTCCCGGATGGCTGAGGGACTCGTGGACAGAGATGGGGCTCAGGTAAGTGTTAGGGTGTGCTGAGGAGGCTGCTACACACAGAAGGCTTTTATTTTAATGCATAGAATGCATTAAGATAAAAAACCTGCCTTTACAACTCCTTTAAATCGGCCGGTCTTCTGACCGGTCACGTGACATCCCAGGATCCTCTTCCTGCAGTGGCGGTGGATGGTTTTCATTACTTTAGGGAGCAGTGCTAATGTTCTGACATTAGCACTGTAGCAGATTAAAAACACTTTCAACTTGATTGTTGTTTAAGGTGCTCAGCCCACTAGCTTGAACAAGGCTAAATGAAAATAATGTGTGGTGAAGAGCATGTCTGAAGACTGGAGACTATGGGGATTTTTTTCACATTTTGCTTTTTCTTTTTTTTTTTGACGATCATTAAGCATGGAATGTGTTTTTTATGTCAACTGTGAATCCACTTACCAAAGTACAGCAAGCCAAGTTTAAGTGGTTGATGTATATCAGTTTTACATATGTAATTCTTCCTACTCTTGGTGTGTGAGAATGAATAAACAGGTCCCCTTCTGGTTATGGGGCTCATAGTTGTCCCGTTGCATCATGTCTGCCCTCGTCCATGTGAATTTGATTCCAAGTAAAGCATGTCATACACTTAACAGTTCACTGGCTCTGAAAAATGAGGAATTAATGAAGTGGATGGCGCTTTTTGCTTGCTGTCTAAATTTGTTCTGCGTGGAGGAGAATGCGGCAGCCTGGCAGCGAGGGTCCGAGCAGCTTAATGCTAGAAAAAATAACCGGGACCTGGAACAGAGCTAATTTAGCAGCTAGCATGCTGGAGGATTAGCTGAGGGCAAAGGGCATCTCCCAATTCCTACAATATTCCTTTGTGGAGGGATTAGCACGGTAAAAGTCACTGGAGGAGGAATTGAGAAGAGGAAGAATGACACTCTGTATTGTTCATCTAGGAAAGTAATTACCACTTTATTTGGCACTGTTGTACTGCGTTCTCTGTAAGAACAACACAAGGCCACAAGTAGCATCACCTGGGGCTCAGCAGCTGTGGGGGGACTACAAGTCGAAGAGTTAAATGTTGGCCCTGAAGACTCGCGGTGTCTAAAATATAGGCAAGGGAACCCTGTAACTAATTGGTAGGTGTAGAGGGCTTGTATTGAAGGGCATTTATTTGGGTTTTCATTCCATTGCAAGTCTGTGGTAATGCAAAACCTGTTGGAAGCAGGTCAAATGCACCTATCAATGAAATCTGAATGATCTCAGGAGGTTTTTTTTTTTTTTTAACTGATGTGAAACTAATGCCACTGACATAAGTCCAAAGCCCCTTGACACAGGCCCCAAGACTTGAGTCTGTGATCATGTGACATGCTGGGTCAAAAGTCTTCCCTTTTTTGGGTTGCAGAATGAGAGGGTCCCTCTTTAGGTGCCTGGGTGACGTGGACACTTTCCATTGGCTAGTGGTGGAGTCTCGCTCCAGAAAACTGCAAAAGCACGATAATGTCACAATGAGGGGCAATATAAAGACCTGTTGTTGGTGGACCTCGACTACAGAGCTTCAATCCTGATTGTTAATGGGTTTGAAGGGGGTACAACCTTTGCTTGAAAGTGGGCTTTAAAACAAGGGTGAATATATAAAATGAACTTTTGCTTTGTAACGACCCCAAACACGCCTCCAAGACGACCACTGCCTTGCTAAGGAAGCTGAGGGTAATGGTGATGGACTGGCCAAGCATGTCTCCACAAACGGAAGGCGGAGGAGCGCAAGGTCTCTAACATCCACCAGCTCCGTGACATCGTCATGGAGGAGTGGAAAAGGATTCCATTGGCAGCCTGTGAAGCTCTGGTGAACTCCATGCCCAAGAGGGTTAAAGCAGTGCAGGAAAATAATGGTGGCCACACAAAATATTGACACTTGGGGCCCAATTTGGACACTTAGGGGTGTACTCACGTTTGTTGTCAGTGATTTAGACATTAATGGCTGTGTGTTGAGTTATTTGGAGGGGACAGCAAATGTACAATGTTATACAAGCTGTACACTCACTACTTTACATTGTAGCAAAGTGTCATTTCTTCAGTGTTGTCACATGAAAAGATAGAATAAAATATTTACAAAAATGTGAGGAGTGTACTCACTCTTGTGAGATACTGTAAATCAATGTGTCAACTACCAATGAATAAGATGAAATAAACCTATAAAAAGTCCACACACCTGTGAATAAATATTTAATAGGGTTCCGTGTCTTTAAATTATCTTCATATGTGAAAAACACCCTGTGCTTGTTCCAAAGACACCACATATATATGCTTACCAAAGAAGATATGGCTCTCAATATATGAGAAGTCAAAAAGTACAAATCTACCCAGCAGTCAGCAGTATATACAGATCTGTCATTCCGCCACCTCATACGCACCTCTCAAGATCAATACTCCATGCAGCATTTATTACAAAGGTTAAAAGCACTTCTACATACTACATACATACTACAAGTATGATGAGATTGGCATTCAACAAACTACAAAGCCCAGAATTCTTCTTGCGATCGCACATGCGTGAGGATGTCACGATTTATGCTGACCCCCCAAAGCCACGTTTGGGTTTCTTCCCTTCACCCGCTGCTCAATTCATCTGTGAGAGTGAATAGCGGAAGCCCTGTTTTGACTCGGAGTTTACACAGAATTGAGAATGCTGAACCTTTCTCCATGTGATGGTTAAGCCCTGCTTAAATTTCATATTAAATTAAATTGAAAAATGTAATTAAATTTAATATTATGGAGAAATAAAGCAGAAGATCACCTCTTTTGTGGCAAAAGTGGGAACTGGGAACATATCCAAGATTATGGCGGGGTGATTTTGCTGCTGAAGTCTCCATGGGAGTATTAAGAAGTTGGAGGGCGATGCAACTCACACACTTGTAAGCATCAATACAGGTAGACTTGAAGGCTGCATTCACACCTGAGCGTGTTGTTTTCAGGCAGAAAGTCGCACGATTTTGTACAGGACAAAAGGTAAAAAATGTAAAAAAACTGAAAAATGGCCAAATCTGCCTGAATAAATACCTCCAGAACTTGTTTAAGCTTCAGGCATTTTGGAGTGGAGATGAGAACCATCTCCATAGAGAATCAGAGATTTTTTTTCCCCTCCAGCGTTTTGTAGCTTCATGCTTCAAGCTACAAAACGCTCAGGTGTGATTGGGGCCTTAGGCTAGGTTCACATCCAATGCGCTTTGCAGTCCATTTAACATGATTTCCTTTAGGTCACGTTCACATCTGTGCGTTTTGATCCAGTTCGTTTATTAGAAAGGGTCATTATTTTTGTCCCGCAGCAGGTTGTGTTTTTGGTTCCATAGACTTCAATAGGAACGCAGTGGAGACTCATCAAAAAAGCAGTGCTTGCATTATTGTTTGCACTTTTGCTGGTTTCTCCCGCATAACAAGACACCTCCCAAAGACACATCAAAAACCGTGTGTAAAAAAACGCACCGGAAAATGCATCTACCTCAACCCGCAGAGGTGTGCACCTAGCCTAAAGGTTGGTCATAGATGGATCGGTTTCTTTTTGTCTTTGGATCAGCCAGTGGGCTGATCCAAAAAATACAAAAGCCAAAGGATTCCCCCAACCGCACAGGATGGGGTAATCCTCCCCACAGCTGGGTCTGGGTTTCCTGTAATCCAGCCACCCTCACGTCTCCTTCATTAGAGGTCTTTGTAGGGCAGAATCGTTGAATGGCTGTCTTTGCCTGAGCACCCTGTTGGTGTCTCTGCTTCTCACAGATTCATGAAAAAGTAGAAGTGACGGTGTCATCTTGCAGAATTCCAAGACACTCAGGAGATAGGCAAGCACTTGCAGAATCTAGCTGCCTTCTCTATAAAAAAAAAAAAAAACGAGGAAGCTGTAGACATAGAGACATTTTTTTTTTTTTTTTTTTACTTTCTTTATAATAGGCATTCATTAAAGCTTGACAGTAGCATTCCTTTACATCAAATGATTCCTTAGCTTCCTTCTCCATTCATATTTGTTGGCTTCTTTTTCTCAAGGTTCCCCTCCTTCTTTAGTTAGCCAGACTTCTTCCATGATCATTCACAAAGTGGAGACCAAAAGAACACAAAAAGACTCCCTAGCTGCTGTTCTATTGCATTTCTCAGCATGTTTACCTTCCCCTGTTTGGGTCCCTGTGTTCTCTATTGTACGCGTGTCCGTGGTGTCACTGCATTGGAACACAAGGCATGAAACGCTCCCTTCCAGGAGCCACAATTAAGCCAACTTTTCAGGCTTCGATTGTGCATTTGTTCCTGCCTGCATTGAAAGTTGCGTTCTGAGAAGGAGAATTCTTCCTGCGAAGGCTCTCTTTTGTGATGATGGCTCACAATTTGCTCCAGAGACCACATTGACTTTCAGTAACAAGCCTTCCTTTGTTTTAGAGCAAACACAGATGGTATTTCTGTCATGCTTTTGGGGATTAGCCGTTCTAGCTTGGCAATCGTACCTCCAGCTAACGAAATAGAGGCCTTTGATAGATTGACTTCCTGTTTGTAATTTTATTTCTTGGCAGCTGCCAGCCCCAACACACGCACACACAGGCTTTTCTTCTACCAATATCACTGAGATGTGCAAGGCTTAGAGTGACAATGCAGCTGCTGAGTAGAATATTGTCTTCTAAACAGTTATGAGGGTGTCAGAGGACTTGCAGTTGTGGTATAAACCTCAGGTGATACAGTCAGTTGTTAAATCTGGACCCCGTCGGTAGATCTCGTGTATGGGTGTCTGCCCTGAACTTTTCAACTGACCTGTAATCTTCAAGTGTGCCATTAAAGTAGATTGAACACCTAATCGCCCAAATCTCATATAAGCTTTAAAGTATTTCCTGAATCTCAAGAGTTGCTTCCAATCTTTCTTATATCTGCAGCCTTATTTATAGAATGCCTGGTGATTTTTGTAAGGAAGGTCCTTGTACAGGCACTTTATATTTTGAGGTAACAACAGTCTTTAGGCTGTACTCCTATGTTTTCACCCTGTCACATGAGTTCCTTGTGAAGTCTACAAATGGTTGTGCTGACCAAAATCATGTAGGCAAGATCCCCTGTTTTAGCAGGAAGGCGGTCCAGCGCTATGATCTGCAACTATGCTAGAGCAAGTTGATGTAGATGGAAATTGACTCAAAGAAGCTGGAGGTGCTCAGCAGCACTGAGATGCAAACATAAGTATAAAAAATGGTATAAAACAGTATTTAAAAATTGCAATTATTGATACTACACTGCTGTAGCAAAATGAATGTCCTCAGTTAAAGAGGAGCTACATCCAAAATGTAAATGAATAACTGGGACTCTTAACAAATTCCTCATCTAATTTTGCTACCGTGTTTTATGTCTGTGCGGTTTTTACTTGCCAAATTGCTCTAGGATCCTGTGGTCATGAAATGCTGGCGGCAGCCATTGCTTGTGTGGGAATCTGAAACTGGCGCCCAAACACTTCCTGGTTCTCATGCAGCTGGCTACCCAGCAGTCTAGTGATGTTCATGCCTTGACGGTTCAGGGCTGTTTCGGTGGCAAACAGGGACACACACAATATTAGGTGGGGGCCATAAAGTTATATCTGATCATTAAAGGAGTTGTAAAGCCTCGCGGTTTTTCACCATAATGCATAGAATGCACAAAAGAAAAACCTTTTCTTTTGCAGCAGCCCCCCTCAGACCCTCCGTTTACTTACCTGAGCTGCTCCAGGGATTAGCCTAACAGCTCAAGCCACAGGCTCTGGTCCTCATTGGATAGATTGATAGGTGGCTCCCGCTGCTGTCAGTCAAGTCCGGGGGGCGGGGCCGAGACCTGCTGTCTGTGTCAATGGACGCAGCAGGACTCAGGAGCACACCCGCACGAGTGACCCCAGGGAAAGCGCTTCCCTGACAGGGGCACTCGAGAAGTGGAGGAGCCCAGGAGTGCCGCTGGGGGACCCCAGAAGAGAAGGTTCGGGGCCACTCTGCGCAAAACCGCTGCACAGAGGAATGTAAGTATGACATGTTTCGTATTAAAAAGAAAAAAAAAAAAAGCCTTTAGTATCACTTTAACTGCTTAGTTAAAGGCCAGTTTACACAAAATGTTAGGCTTCGGAGGAACGGATAATGAATTAAACAATAATGATAATTCAATGTCTGTAATGAATTTATTTATCATTCTCCTTTTGTCCCTCCCAATTTTGGATGCTGAAAATGTGTGGAATGTTTGGATCCTGAGGACAGCATAGTTTTCTTCTGGATACGTGTGATACTGGAATCTCTTTGTGGCTAGTTATGATACAGGCAATAATTAGATCTTTACAACTGCTTTGGACATGGTAGTCAGTGTGTGTAAATGTTCAAAATTCCCAGTTACTATGTTGGCCTATTAAGATTTATGGAGTGTCCACTAAGACCTATAAATGGCCTGTTAGAGCTATAAAGCTTTACAAGTGCCTGCTGCTGTCTATAAAAGTTTACCAATTATCTGATTTTATATATGAATGTGTTGTGTGTGTCTGGGAGTACCCCAGTGTGTGTAGCTTATATAAAATATATTATACACAGTGGATATAAAAAGTCTACACACCCCAGGTAAATTGCCATGCCTTTGAGATGTAACAAAACCAAGCTAAGATAAAATACCCTTTTTGATGTGACCTATAATCTGTGCATAATTTGACTAAAAACAAACTGAAATCTTTAAAAAGTGAAAAAAAAACAAAAAACTTTAGAATAACCTTAAACTAATACTTTGTCTAAGAACTTTTGTTTTTTTTTCACCAATCTTTTGAGGTAGAAGTCTAAAAACATGGCACATCTTGCCTTGGGAATCTGTGCCCGCTCTTCCTTGCAAAAGCACTCCAAATCAAATTGGATTTAGGTCCGGGCTCTGGTTGGACTATTCTAAAACTTTGATCTTCTGGTGCTTGAAAAGTTTTAAAGGGATATCATTGTCAGAAGGTATCAGACAGGAGATGAGTACAAAAACATTTCCAAAACATTAGATATACCATGGAACACAGTGAAGGTGGTCATCAACAAATGGAGAAATATGGCACAACAGTGACATTTCCAAGAACTGGATGTTCCTCCAAAATTGTTGGGGAAAAAAAAATAAGAAAACCTGGTCTGAAAGACCGCCTAGAGACCTACAACAACATTAAAGCGGAATTCCACCCAAAAGTAAAACTTCCGCTTATCTGATTTCTCCACACTGCCGGTGCCACATTTGGCACCTTTCAGAGGGGAGCGGGTACCTGCTTTTGACAGGTACCCTGTCCCCACTTCTGTCGGACACGGCGAGGTCCGACGGAAGTCCGGAGCTCCAAGTACTGGTTGTGTTGTACATGTACAACAATCTCCCGTGTTCTTCCTATGTCTGGACTATGGGGTAGGGTCACAAGACTGCAGCCATTTCTTACTAAGAAAAACATCCAAGCATTAAACCATTTGGCCATAATTCCAAGAAGTATGTTTGGCACAAAACCAACACTGTGAATCACCAAAAAGAACCATAGCCACAGTGAAGCATGGTGGTGAAAGCATTATGCTTTGGGGCTGTTTTTCTTCAGCTGGATCTGAGGCTTTAGTCAAGGGGGAGGGAGTTATGAGCAATTCCAAATATCATTTAATCTTAACACAAAACCTTAAGGCCTCTGCTAAAAAAACTGAAGATGAATTTCACCTGTCAGCACAACGATCCAAACATATCTCTAAATCAACAAAAGGATGGTCTCACTTGAACGAGCTCAAAGTTTCATGTCATATTTCAAAGGCTAATTCCTCCTTTTGCAAAAAAAAAAAAACATTAAATGCACCTACATTGATTTAAAAATGTGCATGTAGTTGTGCTCATAAATTTACACACCCTGGCAGAATTCATGATTTCTTGGCCAGAGAATATGAATGAGAACACAAAAACTTTTCTTTCACTCATGGTTACTGTTTGGCTGAAGCCATTTATTATCAATCAACTGTGTTTACTCTTTTTAAACCATAATGACAACAGAAACTACCCAAATGACCCTGATCAAAGTTTACATGGTGATGTTGGCCTGATAAAATGCACACAAGTTGACACAAAGGGGTTTGAATAGCTATTAAAGGTAACCATCCTCACCTGTGATCTGTTTGCTTGTAATTTAGTGTGTGTCTATAAAAGGTCAATGAGATTCTGGACTCCTGACAGACCCTTGCATCTTTCATCCAGTGCTGCATTGACGTTTCTGGATTCTGGGTCATGGGAAAAGCAAAATAATTGTCAAAGGATCTGTGGGAAAAGGTAGTTGAATGTATAAAACAGGAAAGGGATATAAAAAGATATCCAAGCAATTGAGAATGCCAATCAGCAGTGTTCAAACTCTAATCAAGAAGTGGAAAATGAGGGGTTCTGTTGAAACCAAACCACGGTCAGGTAGACCAACTAAAGTTTCAGCCACAACTGCCAGGAAAATTGTTCGGGATGCAAAGAAAAACCCACAAATAACTCTCTGACTCTCTGAAAACATGTGGTGTGGCTGTTTCAAGATGCACAATAAGGAGGCACTTGAAAGATGGGCTGCATGGTCGAGTTGCCAGAAGAAAGCCATTACTACGCAAATGCAGCAAGGTATCCCGCTTACAATATGCCAAACAGCACAGAGACAAGCCTCAAACCTTCCTGCACAAAATCATTTGGAGTGATGAGACCAAAATTGAGCTTTTTGGCCACAACCATAAATGCTACAGAGAGGAGTCAACAAGGCCTGTGAAACACGGAGGTGGATCGCTGATGTTTTGGGGATTTGTGAGCTACAAAGGCACAGGAAATTTGGTCAAAATTGATGGCAAAATGAATGCAGTATGTTATCAAAAAATACTGGAGGAACATTTGCATTCATCAGCCAGGAAGCTGCGCATGGGATGTACTTGGACATTCCAACATGAAAATGATCCAAAACACAAGGCCAAGTCAACCTGTCATTGACTACAGCAGAGTAGTATGTATGTAAACTTATGAGTGCAACTGTATATTATATTTTGCATTGAAGCCCGCAAAGCTTTGCAACTATGATCAGTGAATTGTGGGTGCATTACTGCAGACTATTCCTTTAGACAATGTCCATGTTGAGGGTACAGATCATTGTTTTACTGGGTTGAAGAAAGTATCAGTGCAGTGACATAATTGAGAACTGAGTCACTCTACCCTTGTCAAAAATACAGAGAGCACTTCAGGGAGAAGAACCCCCAAATTTAGTGGGGGGGGGGGCAGTTTGGAGGTTGGAGCTGCAGACTGTACCATGTCTCATGTCCCACGCTAAATAAGGGTGGAACCTGAAACATGATCAGAAAAGTAGACCTGACTTTTGAAGAGGAACTCTGGTCAATACATTTAAAATTATAGATATATATTAGAGTTAACGCCAGCCAATTATGCTTACCCTATGTTGCGATCCAGAATCTTCTGCCAGACAGCATAAGCTGGGTCCTGGGTCTCCTGGCACCCTACCCTGTATAGCTCCAGGCGTGGCCCAAATTTACACCCCAAACCACTCCCTCTAGTCTAGAGCAGTGGTTCTCAACCCTGTCCTCAAGTACCCCCAACAGGCCAAGTTTTGGGAATTTCTCTTAGGTAAAATAGCTGTCCAAAATACCAAGCTATTGACTCTGATTTAAAGCACCTGAGCAAGATAAAGGAAAATCTGCAAACATGGCCTGTTGGGGGTACTTGAGGACAGGGATGGGAACCACTGGTCCTAGAGCATATTCCACAATTCATGGAAGTTGTAGGGTGTTCCCCTTTCATTTTTTCTGTAAATATATACTTGCACTTTAAGAAATGCAGCTTGGTCAAGGACCCACACAGCACAACCTGTGAAAGAAAAAAATGAAGGTGCAGAAACACATTCTGTTATATCACCTTGGGTACCCATGGACAGGGGACAACGCCGTAGAGCCCTGATTAGTTCAGAGTCCTGCCTCTTCCTGCTGCATTGTGAGTGTTTCTGTTCTGAGGATTGCAGAAACACATTTAATTACTTTTTAAATAAAAAAAAATATCTACCTGCCCAGGAGGAGGCTGGTGTAGATAAAGTGGAGCTGTTGCTTGTATCTCACAGTGTGCAGTGAAATCAGAGTAAGTTTAGTATAGGGGAGGAGACTGTACAACTGTGGAAGACTGGAGTTCCGTTTAAAATGTAACACATTATGCATATTTCAATGCAGAATACATATTTCAATTCTTAAAATGAATTATGGTTGTCCAAAATGTGGTCCCAGTCATGGTCAGTTATGTGGTAATATTTGTGATTTGCAGTTGCTGTTTTTTTTTTTTTTTTTTTTTTTTTTTTTTTTTTTTTTTTTTTTTTTATCTCTGTTCCTGAGTTTGGAATTTGCACATATTTTTGCCTAGTAAATCTTCCAGTGTGAAGCATAGAGCCCAAGAAATGTGAAACATGCCTTTAAATGAATCCAGGTTCTTTCATCCAACATTTTCCCCCTCCTCCTTCTCCCACGGTAAAGTTGCAGTAGAGTCTGAAAATCTGATTCCTTATTTGGAGAGGTTAGCGGGGCCTGAGTAGTCTGATGCAGAGCAATCCGTCATCACACGAGACAAGGGAGCCGAGGCTCCCTGCTGATGTATTTTCAGTGCAGAAGACAATCGCTGGGATAATACCAGCGCAGACTGTATGGGGAGGTCAAGCATGGTTTCAGTGTTGTCTTGAGTTCTTTACTCATGTCACAACATGACATGTGGAAGAATTTTTCACCGTCACATACTTGTGTAAAATACTCCAGGGAGTTGCGAGCCATTTGCGTGACAGTGGGAATACATTGCGGTCCGTCGAGGAATTCTACTTTCAAAACAAAACTGACCGATGGACGATCAATGTCTCAAATTTCTTCATGTTATTTTCTCAATAAACTGCACGAGATTTTATTAGGAATTATATAGACTTTTTCTCCGTGCACATATTTAAGTGGTCAGCGTAATGTTTATAATCCTAATATGTGTTAGAGGAATTGAACACATATTAAACACAAATACAGTGCCTTCAAAAAGTATTTATACCCCTTTTCCGCATTTTCTCATGTAACAACCAAAAACATTTGTTTGTATTTTACTGGGATTTTATGTGATAGACCAACACAAAATGGCAGATAATAGTGAAGTAAAATGATAAATGTTTTTCAAAATGTTTTACAAATAAACATCTGAAAGTGTGGGGTGCATTTGTATTCAGCCCCCTTTACTCTGATACCCCTAACTAAAATCTAGTGGAACCAATTCCCTTCAGAAGTCACCTAAATTACTCACCACCTGTATGTAATTTAATCTCAAGATAAATACAGCCGTTCTGTGAAGCCCTCAGAGGTTTGTTAGAGAACCTTAGTGAACAAACAGCATCATCAAGGCCAAGGAACACACCAGACAGGTGAATCTGTCCACAGGTGAATCTGTCCACAGGTGAATCTGTCCACAGGTGAATCTCTCCACAGGTGAATCTCTCCACAGGTGAATCTCTCCACAGGACAACTATTAGTCGTGTACTCCACAAATCTGGCCTTGATGGAAGAGTGGCAAGAAGAAAGCCATTGTTGAAAGAAAGTTATAAGAAATCCCGATTGCAGTTTGCGAGATGCCATGTGGGGGACACAGCAAACATGTGGAAGAAGGTGCTCTGGTCAAATGAGACCAAAATTGAACTTTTTGGCCTAAAAGCAAAACACTGTGTGTAGTGGAAAACAAACACTGCACATCACCCTGAACTTTTTTTCAGCAGGGACAGGGAAGCTGGTCAGAGTTGATGGGAAGATGGATGGAGCCAAATACAAGGCAATCTTAGAAGAAAACCTGTTAGAGTCTCCAAAAGACTTGAGACTGGGGCGGAGGTTCACCTTCCATCAGGACAATGACCCTAAACATACAGCCAGAGCTACAATGGAATGGTTTTGATCAAAGCATATTCATGTGTTAGAATGGCCCAGTCAAAGTCCAGACCTAAATCCAATTGAGAATCTGTGGCAAGACTTGAAATTTGCTGTTCACAGACACTCTCCATCCAATCTGACCTGTGGAAGGTCAGAGGCTGCACACACAGCTGTATGTTACAATTTAAAGAGCTCCGGTGATTGTGAAAAAAAAATGAAGTCAGCAGCTAAAAATACTGTAATTACACACTTAGCCCCCTATCGGCTGAATCTGGGTCACAGGAGTGCAGAACAAGGTGCACTACTGTAACCCAAAGGAGAAGTATGGCCAAAAGCACTTTGGTTATATCTTTCCTTAAATCTTCTAAATAGCAGTACTGGGGGAGGGGGTCAGCGATCGGGGCTCAATCGCTTGCAGGGAGCATGCAGTACAGGAAAGAAGAGTGCCACAATGTCTCCACCAATCAGTGTGCTACTGCTGTTCCTTCATTGTCCAGGCACAGGCTGGGGGCGGGCCAAGGGTTAGGCTGTAGTGTGCACAGATGTGCTGTGTGGCTGCATTGCCTTGATCACAATATTGATTAAACAGAAAAAGTATCAGCAGTTGAAGGGTGGTTGTTGTGTTTTGTTTTTGTTTTTCCCTAGAGAACCTGTCCCTTTTGACCATTCATAGACTGAAATGCCAGCATAATCCAAAAGTAATATTTTCATTTGCACAGTTGAATGAATCACATGCTTAATTATTCTGCCTCTAAAACCCAGTAGCGAGATATCGACACTAGAATTTCCAGTTTTAGTACATGTGGCTGACATAACTGTTATGCTGTTTTCATAAATGGTATTGGCCGAGGTGTAGAATGCAGATATTGTTATTTCTCAGCAAGAGAGTGATCACAATATTGTAGCCTTGTAGGAAGAGGTGAGACACAAACTACTGCAAGACAAGTTTAATACTGGATTCTTTGAGAGAGATAAGATTCTGGGTGATTCGAACCACCAGTGCCCACTCAAAACTGAAATATCAGTTTGGGGTGGAGTGAGTCTACCTAGTACTAGAAGCAATATTCTATTGTTATCTTTCTGCCTTGGGTAAGCTTTTGGGAAATCACAGACTGTTATAGTGATATACTGCCTGACACCAGACTGTAATTTTGGCTTGCAGGATTTGTACTTTGAACGGCCTGACATGACCTCAGCCAGAGCCCGTCTAATTTATGGGGTGGATAATGATGTCTTAAGAAGGCAAATTGTTTATTTTTTGGCTCTTTTGAGCCTCAGATTCTCTTTAACACAGCTCAGGTTTATGTGGTATAATTGCTGGTAAGTGAATCTGCCACTGGCATTTAACCGGTTTGTCCATTTCGAGTGGAGTTTAAGAATTGCTGCACTGTGTACATCTAAAGTATTCTGTAGTAAATCTATGCACCAAGTTACACTTTTATAAATATTCATGAGTTTCGGCCTCTTGTTATTTTGTAGGTGTATTAAAGGATTACCTGAGAGAGCTCCCTTCTCCACTAATAACCAAGCAGCTGTACGAAGCCGTTCTACATGCCATGGCAGAGAAACCGCTAAAGATGTCTGGGAATGGCTGTGAAAACGACCAGCGGGACTCCGAGCACACAGTGGAGCTCCTGAACTGGCTGCCTGATGTGGAGAGAGTGAGTACTGCTATCACTAGAGTGTGCACTACTGAATGGTATACCAACATTCCCCAACACTATATCCAGCACAGATCATAAAATGTTTCTAACATGTAGATTAAAGAGGAACTGAACTCTGGAAATTATGCATAAAAGGGCAGGCAGATGGCAAAGGACTAGTCACCGGTATTGCCTGTGGGGTCCCTCTGCAGCTGTTATTTTCTCCACAGTTTTGCACGGTGTCTCTATGTGTAGGCAGCCATCTTGGTAGAGGCGCAGGGCTTTGCTTTGCCATGTCAGCCTCCAGCAAGGAGAATAGTGAGCTGCACAGCAGTGATCACCCGAGATTAGTAGTCATACTGTATCTCTTCTGTAATGAGGGATTCTTCACTGCCCATTTGCAATCCTCTGTACACTCAACTTTGCATGAACACTTCAGTGTACAATTTTAGAATCTGCCCACATGAATGAATTCCCACAAGTGCCGGTAATTACGTCATCATTGCCTGGCCAATCAAGAAGGGATCAGGGATGTTGGCACTCTACGCTCTCATTTGCTCATACTTCTCTGTGCAGGCCAATCAAGAAGGCCATAGATCCAGAACCAGGAAGAGGACCAGGTGAAGATGCCTTTGGGAGGATATAGATGTCACTTAACTGGAGAGTGTACAGTTCTGCGTTAGTTACTTCCCCCTGCACCTCTAAATACAAGTAGGCTCTATTATGCATTAGCCAGCTTTTAGGTGCTTGTTCTGTTATCTCCCACCCCATAAATAGTACTATGGATCTGTCTTTATGATGGGTGGTCTGAATAGTGAAGCAAATGGGGCAATGCCAGTTCTACAACCAGGATGCTGATCTGTACTTGGATTTTAGAGAGCTTCTGATCTCTGCTATTCATGAAAATTTAAAGCTTTAACATGGAACTGTAATCCCCTCCACTCCAGTGCTACTCTGCCTCTGAGTTTCCTCACCATCGGCTAACATCTTTGGCCAACCTTCGTCAGCTCCATGCACACTGGCTTAAAATTGCTGCTACTACAGGAGTTCTGCTTTTTGACTGTAGAAGCAGCTCAATGCTATCCTGCGTGTCGTCCATGCACATCAGGATGATTAGAAGCATATTTTAAGCTCAACGTTTCGCAGCAGGAAAAAACCCTTCTGGTTTGTGTTTTCTGATTGGAGCTTTCTGACAGAAAAAAAATGCAAAACTTGTCTAAACTGTTCAAAAAATGCATTTTTTTTCTGCCAGTGGAACTGGAGTTTTTTTAAGCCCATTGTGCATGGAGCGCTCCGGTTTCAGATCTTCCATTGTTTTTATTGGACAGGCTAAGATCATTTAACCAGTGACAAAGCGTGGGAGTTCATTCTACTCCCACTAAGAAACTATCATTTAGAAGAAACATTGTGATTTACTAAAATTGGAGAGTGCAAAATCTGGTGCAACTGTGCACGGTAGCCAATCAGCTTCTCACTTCAGCTTGTTCAATTAAGCTTTGACAAAACCTGGAAGCTAATTGGTTTCTATGCACAGCTGCACTAGATTTTGCACTCCGGTTTTAGTAAATCAACCTTGTATGTCTGTTCTGCATTAAAAAAACTGTTCTCTTGCTTCAATTAAACTTCCACTTTAAAAAGTTGCATTTCTTCTGACATTTAAGTCACTTTCAGTATCCTCTGGTTATTTTTGTGCATTTTACAGTATCTCACAAAAGTGAGCGCACCCCTCACATTTTTGTAAATATTTTAAAATATCTTTTCATGTGACAACACTGAAGAAATTACACTTTGCTACAATGTAGTAGTAGTGACAAAGTAGTGATTGTACAACTTGTATAACAGTGTAAATTTGTTGTCCCCTCAAAAGAACTCAACACACAGCCATTCATGGCTAAACCTCTGGCTACACCCCTAAGTGAAAATGCAGAAATTGGGCCCAAAGTGTCAATATTTTGTATGGCCACCATTATTTTCCAGCACTGCCTTAACCCTTTTGGGCATGGAGTTCACCAGAGCTTCACAGGTTGCCACTGGAGTCCTCTTCCACTCCTTCATGACGACATCATGGAGCTGGTGGATGTTAAGAGACCTTGCACTTCTCCACATTCCATTTGAGAATGCCCCACAAATGCTCAATCGGGTTTAGGTCTGGAGACATGATTGGCCAGTCCATCACCTTTTCAGATTCTTTAGCAAGGCAGTGGTCGTCCTGGAGGTGTGTTTGAGGTTGATATCATGTTGAAATACTGCCCTGCGGCCCAGTCTCTGAAGGGAGGGGATCATGCTGTGCTTCAGTATGTCACAGTACATGTTGGCATTCATTGTTCCCTCAATGAACTGTAGCTCCCCAGTGCCGGCAGCACTCATGCATCCCCAGACCATGACACTCCCACCACCATGCTTGACTGTAGGCAAGACACACTTGTCTTTGTACCCCTCACCTGGTTGCTACCACACACGCTTGAGACCAAGATAAACTTATTTGGTTCAGATGATGTCATCAAACCACAGGATATGGGTCCAGTAATCCATGTCCTTAGTCTGCTTGTCTTCAGCAAACTGTTTGCGGGATTTCTTGTGCATGATCTTTAGAAGAGGCTTCCTTCTGGGACGACAGCCATGCAGACCAATTTGATGCAGTGTGTGGCGTATGGTCTGAGCACTGTCAGGCTGACCCCCACCCCACCCCTTCAACATCTGCAGCAATGCTGGCAGCACTCATATGTCTATTTCCCAAAGACAACCTCTGGATATGACGCTGAGCATGTACACTCAACTTCTTTGGTCGACCATGGCGAGGCCTGTTTTAAATGGAACCTGTCCTTTTTAAACCACTGTATGGTCTTGGCCAACGTGCTGCAGCTCAGTTTCAGGGTTTTGACAATCTTCTTATAGGCTAGGCCATCTTTATGTAGAGCAACAATTCTTTTTTTTTTTACAGATCCTCAGAGAGTTCTTTGCCATGAGGTGCCATGTTGAACTTCCAGTGACCAGTATGAGAGAGCGATAACACCAAATTTAACACACCTGCTCCCCATCCACACCTGAGGCCTTGTACCACTAACGAGTCACATGACACCGGGGAGGGAAATGGCTAATTGGGGTGTACTCACTTTTGTTGCCAGTGGTTTACACATTAATGGCTGTGTGTTGAGTTATTTTGAGGGGACAGCAAATTTACACTGTTATACAAGCTGTACACTCACTACTTTACATTGTAGCAAAGTGTCATTTCTTCAGTGTTGTTACATGGAAAGATAGAATAAAATATTTACAAAAATGTATGTGAGATTCTGTATATACTGAAGGATACATGGGACTGCTCTCATCGTTTTTGCATTTGTTTTTCAGGCAACCTTGAAGATGCTGCTGGATCACTTGAAGCTGGTTGCCTCTTATCATGAAGTGAACAAGATGACCTGCCAGAACCTGGCTGTCTGTTTTGGACCAGTCCTCCTGAGTCAGAGACAGGAAACGTCCAATCACAATAACCGGGTGTTCATTGACTCGGAAGAGCTTGCCAGTGCCTTGGATTTCAAAAAACACATTGAAGTCCTTCATTACTTACTACAGTTATGGCCAGGTATGCTGCTTGGCCTCACCATGAACACCGTTTTTTTTGTTTATGCCTTTTTCTAATATTTAATTACTCTGAGAGGAAGCTATAAACCTTGCTAGTCGCCAGATCCTTGTTTAAAGCCAACAGATCAAATTACCATCCTTAAAAGTATGTAATCCTGCTTTTAGCGGGGTTCCCTCTGAACCACAGATATGCTCTTCTAGCCTTGTGCATGACTCACAGAAATTGTCAAGCTCCTCTGCATAGATATACTATACGAAGTATAGAGATGTTTTATTTAAAATATGATCACAAAAGTGTGAGGAGATAAAGCACTGTGTACTGTTTGCCATAGGCAGATGACACAACGGAGGTATTTTGCAGCCGTGACGCAGGTAACTGGTCTGTAATGTGAGTGAAGTGGCGTATCCGTGTGCAGTGAGCATGGCGTCAGAGGCGGGCATGTCTTCTTTACATATTTGGCTCTGTGCAGTGTCTATCTAACTGTAGCGGATGCTTCTGTCAATGGCATTTAAAATATGTTTCAGCAGGGACTCAGGTGAGAAGTTACTTTGCTGCCTGTAACAATGGATTCTATTTATTCTCTGTTTGTTTTCTAACCGTCTAATGCTTAGTTCCAGAAGAAGGCCCAGTGATATTCTTACAGCACATAATTCTTGGATATTGTAGGTGGTTGAAAGCTCAAGGTACCAGTAGACATGCAGACAGATGGCAAAGGACTAGTCCCCATAATGCTTATGGTTTCCTTGGAGGAATCTTTTCTCATTGCTTGATTTACCCTGTCTTGTTTTGCACGGTGTCTCTGTATGGAGGCAGCCTTCTTGGTAGAGACAGGGCTTTGCTTTTTCATGTCAGGGCCTCCAATAGTGATGAGCACAATTGTAATATCACCAAAATTGACTCCAAATCTCCAGAGGCAGCAGTGCTTTAGATCTCACACTGCAGATATACAGCTATGAGGCTGTAAGCACTCCTGCACACTGCTTATACCAGAAAGTGCTATTTTTTAGGAGGAATTCCAGACAATGGATACAATTTTAGGGTATTGCTTAGTAAAAAAAAATTAGTCCTTTCGAATGTTCCCTATTAAAAAAAAGTATATTTTTTACTTTGTGAGTTCAGGTTCACTTTAAAGTCATTGTAAGCCAATTTTATTTTTAACATAGCATGGTATACTTACCTGCTCTGTGCATTGGATTTGCACAGAGCAGCCCTGATCCTCCTCTTCTCGGGTCCCCAGCTGGTGCTCCTGGTTCCTCCCCTCTGCCCAGTGCCACTTGCTATGGGATCACTCATGCAGGCTCAATCCCAAGCTGCGCTCTGCCCATTGACACGTGGAGCAGAGCTCAGCCATGCTCTCTGCTCACTGGCTGGCATTGACAGCAGCAGGAGCCAATGGCTCTCGTTGCTGCCTCTGTCCAGTGAGGAGAGAGAGAGAGAGAGCAGCTGCTGTTGGGGGGAATTGGGGCAGGGGTTAGTCGCATACAGAAGGTCTTTCATATTAATGCAGAGAATGCATTAATGTAAAAAACCTCTGCCTTTAGAACCACTTTAAGGCCAGCTGATATCCTTTTGTTTTTTTTATAGTTGTGATAATCCATTCAAACCCACTACAGTCCTGTTTCACTTCTCCACTCTTAGGCCCCTTTCACACGGGCCCCTCCGTTGGACGACATCTGCTTGCTCAGCGGGGAATCGCTCCGCTGATCCCTACTGAGCAGGCGCGTGACAGGTCCGTCTCCGCTTACTGAGCACAGTGGAGAAAGGTGAAAACGGACCGCCTGTCAGTTTTCATCTGATCTGCCGAACGGATGGAAAATAGGACCACCATCCATCTGGATTTTGCAGACAAGATCGGATCGGATAGCAGCGGACATGTCGCTGACATCCATCGCTCCATAGGAATGAATGGAGAGTCTGATCAGGTTGGCTTGAAAAACTGACAGGCGGACCTGATCTAACAGTCCATGTGAAAGAGGCCTTAATGGAGCAGAGATGGAACATCCCATGACATTTGGCTGATGATCTGGATCTGTGCCCTGTCCTGCCCCTTCCTACTAAGCCCCACCTTTTTTTCATTCTCATTCTAATTTGCAAACGATGCAAAAACTTTACTGCCAGTACACACATATGAAGCGTCGTGTGATCGAGAGAGAAGGGTCCCACCTATGCCATGATGTGTGTGAGTTTTTTTAGTTAATGTGCCTTTGTTTAACATGTAGAGCTTTAATCTGTATACACTTGTTTCAGATAACTTTTCATCTGGGTAGTGTAATAATCATCAGCTATATTAAAGAGGAACTGCAGCCTGCTCACATAATTTGTAACAAAAACATCTTTGCTATTCAAAAAGCTTCCCTCCATCCACTTTACATGTTATTTTATATATACTGTGATTCTGTACTTGCCAAATGTGCTGCAGAAATCTCCCTCTAAGTCTGGCTGCAGCCATTTTAACAACAAGCTGCTGCCTGTTTACTTCCTGGATTTACACAGACACACAGAGGCACACCTACAGCTCTGCATCTCTCATTGGCCCTCTTATGACTCATCCCCCTCCCTTCCTGGCAAACTCTCACAAGAGTGTGAGAGAGAGCTGTGCATGATGTCCTAAGCCTAGGCAGTTTACCAGACAAGAAACAGGAAGTGGGCTGTATAAGGTATTTGCTAGCAGAAAAAAAATGTTTTAGTATCCAAAGTTAAAACCACAAGGGCAGAGGATTTAATAGAAGGAAAAATGTAAAAAATTACTGAAGTTCCACTTATATTAAGTCAAGAGTTAATTAACACTTTAAAAGTTAATACTAATAATTTGAACTAAACAAGCAGAAATGTAAAGTGCACCTGTAGCTTTGGCAAAAATTATATGCTTCTAAAGGGAAAAAAATTGTGTCCTCTTTAAATTATGAAGCTTTTAGGTATTTTAGATGGATGATGATAATCACAGTTAAAGTAGTCCTGTGCTGTACAAAGAAAACACTACAGCTGCTGCAAAATCATACATTCCTGTGTAAATATTAGTTTGATAACTGTGGGGATTTTTGGCATCTCGGTGCTGCAAGCCACTTCTGTCTACATGCAGTCGCTTCCATCTAACTGCTGATCATTGCTCTGGACCAGGTCCTAAGAGCGACAATGGTGGACTGCGCCTGTGCAGTATGTGTTGTAGTCTCCACCAGCAATGCATGTGACAGGGTGACAACGTAGGAGCAGAATGGAGGGATGGGGTAAGGGATTGTCTGAACAAGGACCTTTTGTGGTGAAATCACCAGATTTTATTTTAAACGATTGAAAACTGCTTTCTGAATCACATTACTATGTTAAAGCTTGTACTAAATTTTAGTTACTGGGTTTACATATACTTTAAGCCTCACTTCCTTCTGACAAGTTGTGCCCTTTTGGGATTTGCAGCAAAACTAAAACTGTACAGAGGCTCACATGACGAGAGAAGCCCTCATACATGACAGTTTTAAAGCGTTGGTTCACCATTACCAAAAACTGCCTATGCAAGTAACTTTACAGCTTTGACCAAAAGTTAAATAATGTACTTGCTATGCATGTAGGCCATTTACGTACCTCCGCAAGCCTGCGGGAAAAACTCCCAGAGATGGCATCATCTTGTCTTGCCTTGTTGCTAGGATGTTGCTAAGACTCTCAGCTGATTCAAAGCCCCTCACATGCACTCTCTCCCCTGTGGCAGCAGCTCTGAGCTCAGTGATGCTGTAACAGAGGTGATAGTGGACCACACGTATGGGGGTTTGAGAGCTCATTCCTGTGATGATGTGGGTGGCGCTATCTTGGAAGCCTGGGTTCGGCGCTGCTCCATCCTCATTCCTCCTAGTCATCGATCGGGTGACCAGACCGTGCTGCAGGGTAATCCCCAGAAGTGAGCGGCAAGCAGTGGAAGCTGAAAGGGCAAAAAGAGCCCCAGGGAAGGTCTGCTAAGCTGATAGTCAGCAGGAGCATCCGCTCACATGGAAAGCCTAGCCACG
>BLSH010119520.1:109009-119876 GCA_018402905.1 Glandirana rugosa
TTTATGTTACCCCCCCCCCCCCCCCCCCAAACGCTTAAAAACATCAATCCCCACCGTTTTCGGATGTTTTAGACCAATTGGAACAAAAACGGTGGTCCTTTAAAAATGGGAAAAACGCGGAAAAAACTGCGGTAATATAACGCTGGTAAAAGCTGAAAACATCCCTGATAAGCTACTGATGTTTTTTGGCTGTTTTTTTAAAGTCCTGTGTGCAAGAAGCCTAATGACTGTTTGAACTGTGTGAGGTTGCCCTTTTCCTGTAATCTTGACAGTCCGAGGTTACTCCCGTTTTATGTATACTGAGATACAACAACCTTGATCCCCAACTCTGCAGATGCTGAGCTAATCTATGCTAATATGTTACATGCAATACAAGGATATGCAATATAATTGTACATATAACCCTTGCCATTATAACAGCAAAATCTGGCATATTTCAAGGTACCTATGATGGTGCTAGAATATATATATATAACTATATACAGAGAGAGAATCACTCTAAGTATTCATCGACAACATAATTCAAGTGGCTATTTAATGAATATATATATATATATGTGTGTACATAGAAATCTTTAAATATCTTTTAACGTTTTAAAAATAAAAAAAATTATATTGTAAATATTTTAAAGGTGCAATCCAATTTAGCTGACACGTTGGACTTTGCAGTGAATCCTTGAGGTGTCTGGCAGGTCCTTGTATTTCAAATGAAGACAGAACTGTCCCCTGCTCATAGCTGAAGCGATTATTTTGTTGATGGATAGTTAGACGGTGGGCTGTGAATTCAGAGGGGAGGGAGCCACTTTGTGCTTCGATGTCCTTTAGCACTGTGACCTCTTCCTAGTCATTTACAAGCCATATTGTGTTTTAGCTCACAAAGTGGCTGAGCTCAACTGTGTGTAGACAAAGGGTCTCTTCAAAGGGTCGATCCACCTAAACATGATATGGGTGAATGTCCGTGGCCTAATGCATAAAATAAGAATTTTATATAGGTTAGGAACATGAATGGGTCTAGAATAGATGGAAGCACTTTCAGATCATTATGGCGTCATGCACATGAGCGCCTGGATGAATAAAGATCTCAACGTGTAAGAGATCACGTTTTTTCATGGTATATAGGTTTGCTTTATGATCTTTTGGCTCCTGTTTTCTCTATTTGTATGGTTTGACCTGTAAATGATTTATACCGTCTGCCATAGGAGTTGTCTTAGGCCCCATTCACATATCAAGTAGCAGGAACACGCATTCATGTTCACAGGTTTTTGTTTTTTTTTGTCTGTCCTTAACCAGGCTTGTTTTTTCACACGTATTTTGCTGCTGAATTTTTAGTGCGATGTGGAAACACGCGCAGAATCACGTCGATTCAACTCGCAATCCCAAATCACTAGATGTGAATGGGGCCTAAGGACTTTTTCTGCATCAGTTGGTGAGTTGGGCTCAGATGCAGAGACCCCAGTAATGGAAATCTGACAGGGATTCCAATTCTTCTCATCTCTATCCATAATTTAAAAGTTGGAAGGGCAAACACTTTAACTCTCTGGCATTTACCCCAAACTATAAGTGTATCTAAACCAAAGAAGAAAAATGTAATATGCTGCAGCATTCCTGTCCTTTTCATATGGTGGCTGCATTCCTTTTCTTTTCTCAAGCTATTACCTTTTATTTTTCCCTTTGTATTCCTGCCAGTAACCCACTTGGTAAGCTGCAATATATTCTATTCTTGTTCTTGTGTTTAGAATGTACTTGAAATGTGAAGTTTGGATGCATTAACCCTTTAGGAAAGTTTGGACCCTGCTAAACAGTACAATTCCCCGCTTATAAGATATTCCTGCTTCCCGCAGTGTCCGATTCTAGATGCTTCACACTTAGACAGTGCTGGTTACTGTGAGCTTCTGGGAAAGTGGCTGGAGCTGGAGCTGGTTCATGTATCCTAAGCCTGGCAGCTGCCACCAATTTTTCTGTACAACTAGACAGCAGCAGAGGGTTCTGGGAAATTTTTGACTGAGGTAGGAGATCTAGTCTCAGAGGCTCGAAACGTGCGGTGATAAGGTACAGATATTTTTACAATGCAGCACCAAGTTCTATTTTTGTACTCAATGCAATATGGTTATTATTTTTTTCTTAAGGCAGCCAGTGCTGTTTTATATATAAAAAAAATTGAAGTATTTTGCACCTGTAACATACACACGCCTATCTGTATTATTCCTATTTTACTCACATGTTACATACTCCCCCACCTTTTTATTCTTTTTTTTTTTTTTTTTTATGTAAAATTGTTTACACAACTCAATGTGAACTCAGTCTTGCTTATTGACATGTAAAAAGTTCTGCTGTTGTTAAATGCTTCAAAAATTGTATTTTCTACATCATGTAATTTATATATAAATATAAAATATATATTATGTTTTTTTTTTTTTTTTCTTGTATTCCACAACTGTTACGACACAATCTGGTAAACTGTTAATATATAAAATGTTTGATTTGTTGTTCTCTTTTTTTTTTTGTGTGTGTGTGTGTGTTATATTGAGTTTGGATTTAAGACTAAAACAAACAATAAGGCCTAATGCACATTGGACGTTTTTACAGCTGCTGTTTTTGGCTTTAGGTGTTTTTTTTCTGCAGCCAGTAAACTTCCCGGCATGTTATCCTATGCGTCCATGCACACATAGGCTATTAGCAGCAGTTTTCTAGCTGGAAAAAAATGGGAACTAGTCGGTTTTAAGAGGAGTTTATTTTAGCTGTAAAAACACTCTAACTCTGATAAAAGCTGAAAAACGTGGCTATGCAGCGTTTATCAGATTTTTGAGCCATAAGCTTTTGAGGGAGCATAGTTTTTTCTTTTTTTTTAACAGCTGCAAAACTCCTCTCAAAACCCACTAGTTCGTTTTTTTTTTTTTTTTTCCAGCCAGAAAGCGCCCCTGCCAAAAACTGCTGATAACAGCCTATGTGTGCATGGACACACAGGAGAGCATGCTGGGGAGTTTTTGGCTTCAGAAAAAAAACATCTGAAGCCAAAAACAGCAGCTGTAAAAATGTCCAATGTGCATGAGGCCTTATACTCACCTAGGTGAATGCAGCATCGATCTCATGTTGCTTCTGTAGCGAGAATTGAGCGATCAAACACCACTAATCGCTCAGTTCTCCCCTTCTGCTCTGAGCAGAGAGCTGGGACTCAGTGGTTCCCTGCTCTCCCCTCCAGCACTCGCTGGAGCACTGGGCTGTAGAGGGGCAGGCTCGGGTTCTTAGCGGATCGCTGAGAGCCTGAGCCAGGTGCCAGTCCAGACATCTGGGTGGATCCCAACCATATGGTCGGGATCTTTTCAGAGCTTGGTCCAGCTAAGTGGCGTCAGTTGACAGCAGGGTTTAGCCTGCTGTCAGTTGAAAATGGGTCACAGAATGAACTGCACTCATGTGATTCACGGGAGAAGTACAGCCAAAAAATCCATTAAGTCAGTTGGTAAAGTTCTAATCTCATCCAGAAAGTGTTTCTGCTGTGGAAAAATCCACTCGGCTGGCACTAGTCACAGAATTCTATAAAGACAATTAAAGTGGAACTTCACCCCCCCAATCACCATTGATTATTTTTAATCCTCAGGCTGCTAGCATTAGTAAATAGATAGGAAAGTTTATCTCATTTACTTGTTTTAAACACTTTTTTTTTTTTTTTTTTACATTTCTTCTGTTACTTCCCGGTTTCTTACCTAGGCAAATGCTGTCATACAACTACATTTCCCATGATGCTCATGCACTCTGCTGTATAGTTGAGCATCATGGGAAATGTAGTTCCAAAACATCTGGGGTGCCAACGTTTGCCATCATTGTTCTAGGGGGGTTTTTTTCAAAGTGATTGAGCATGCACTTGCTGAAGACAAAACTGAAGGGAAAATGCCCCAGAACAAGCAGGAACTGAAGACAATTGCAGTAGAGGCCTGGCAGAGCATCACCAGGGATGAAGCCCAGCGTCTGGTGATGTCTATGCGTTCCAAACTTCAGGCTGTAATTGACTGCAAAGGATTTGCAACCAAGTATTAAAAAGTGAAAGTTTAATTTATGATTGTTAATCTGTCCCATTACTTCTGGTCCCTTAAAAAGTGGGAGGCACATATACAAACTGTTGTAATTCCTACACCGTTCACCTGATTTGGATGTAAATACCCTCAAATTAAAGCTGAAAGTCTGCAGTTAAAGCACATCTTGTTAGTTTCATTTCAAATCCATTGTAGTGGTGTACAGAGCCAAAAAGATTAGAATTTTGTCAGTGTCCCAATATTTATGGACCTGACTGTACTCCAGAATGTTATGAAGAGTGATCGGATGAATTACAATGTCCCTCTTTGCCATGAAAATCAACTTAATCCAATAAAAAAAACATTTCCACTGCATTTGTGAAGAAGGGTTTAGGGCACCCAAGAAAGTCCAGCAAGTACCAGGATCATCTCCTACAGTTGATTCAGCTGCGGGATTGGGGCACCACCAGTGCAGAGCTTGCTCAGGAATGGCAGCGGGCAGATGTGAGTACATCGGGCATGCTCAGTGAGAAGACTTTTGGAGGATGGCCTGGTGTCAAGAATGACCACATTGGAGAAGGAGAGCATTGGGCGGTCACGTGACCGCTGATTGGCAAGGAGAAATAAGGTATTTAGAAGATGAATTTTAAAAAACGACATATGCTTCATATTACATGTTATCCTAGCAGAAGGGCTGGCAGTGATTGTGAGCAGTCATTTTTATACTGCTTAGAATGGTGCTAGAAGGCATTGGGAGGGGCGACTCACAGGCAGAGCTGACGGGGGGGGGAGCAGAGAGGAGAGCTGCGGATGACCACGGTGTCAGGGCTCAGCAGCCATAATATACTGTGGTCAGTTTACAGAGGGGAGGGCAGAACCGGGCAGGATCAGCCAAGTATTATAGGTGATATAAGGGGCCAAATTACTGTGCTGTTATTCATGCTTTAAAGGAACAGGACGTTTTTTTTTTTTGGGGGGGGGGGGGGAGGGTTACAAACGCTTTAAGCTTTGACAATAAAACCTGGAAGCTGATTGATTTCTATGCAGATTTTTGAATCCTCAAATTTCCGTAAATCAACCACCTTGGGTTATATAATATACAATGATTTATATTATGGGAACGCCATGTGGTAAAAGGTGATGTCGGAGTGATTAAACAATTGTATAAGATGATTTAAGAGGTTGTGAAGGATCAGGAGGACCAGCCATGAAGCCTGTGACAATAAAAACAAGTCAGCACTTCCCATATCTCACAGTTTTCCTTTTTACAGGAAGCCGATTTTGCATTCTGCTCAAAACTCATTTTTTTTTTACTGATCTCTGTCCACGGCTGTTATATAGTGAAAATACATCTTACATTTTTTTGCTCCATTTACCAACCCATTAAAAGAAACAACTTGTGTTTCAGAATTTAGTGCACCTCTCACCCCGTAGAAAACACCATCTCACACCACCTACTGCAAATAGTCTGTTATTTTCCATACAAGTAACATCCAATCATAATAATTTTACAGTTTTTTTAACATCAAACATCAGCTTTTCACTGCTTTTTCTTCGGTTTCTTTCCTAACACCAAGTCCTATGAGGATGGTGTTCTCAGAGGCCAAATAGGCAGCATATTCTTTGCTTATCTCCTCCTCAAGCTGTTCCTTTGTCTTGATTGGCAGAGCAGTTTCCTTCAAATCAAAACAAGCTGAGTTATTCAGATTACAGTAAACACATTAATGATGATTGATGTATAGAACAAATCGAAGCATGCATTGAAATGACAATCTGGATAGATTGCACAAAGCGGGATTTGAATAATTTTTGATACGTGGAACATCATTTATCCATGTTATGTTTTCAACACTGCTGCAAAATGGTCTAATCTTTAGGTGTTAGGACTTCATACAAGACGGCTAAGAATTGTTCATTCTGTCCAAAATAAGAAAGGCCACATTCTTCTTAGGGCAGTGTACTGACATAAAATGGGAAACCGGTCCAAGCTTTTGATATTAAGAAACAGCCAGAGAGCCTGGAACTGGCTATTGTTCAACTGCAACTCCAAGGAAAACAGCTCAATGCTCCTCTAAAGTTTTACTTTGAGTTTCTCCAGGACTCATTGGCTTACACCTTTCATATTTCTATGGAAGGTTTTATACATAGAGGCAGGGGGTGGAGCAGATTGGCAATGCTTTTCAGAACCTGACTTCATGCCAGTTCCGTAACATTGCACAGGTTCCTACCTGCATTTTGGACTTCTAGCGATAATCTCTATTCATGGTGCCCTCCTCAAGTATTCTTCCTCATGCAAGCTCCCCTAAGTACCTGTTGTAAGCCTGGTGAGGGCTTCCTCAGGATCCACTTTGTCTTTAGATCTTTACAACAATGCAGCCAGCCATAAAATCTCTTTTTATATAACAAAATCCATAAAGGGACAAACACCCACAGAGTGACAAAATTCAGAGAGGCTAGTTAATGTGTTTGTTAACCTAAAAAAAAAAAAAAATAGAGATCCTGTGCCCTTGTGCTGTGTAATCTGCCGCTCTCAAAACTGTAAAAAACCTGGCTGATCCTGTCATTTCTTGTGTCCCCCTTTCTGTGCTGACCACTATAATCAGGACTGCTGAGCCCTGACCACCATGGTCAGCATACGTCCCTCCATCATCCGCAGCGCCTCTATGCTCTCCTCTGTCCCCTTCACCCCCTCCCTCTCTGTCAGAGGGCCTGGCAGTGAATCACGTTTGAGTTAACAAACACTTTAACAGTATTGAAAGCATCACCCTTAGCCCCAGAGGGAGATATCTATAAATAACAAATTCAGCCCAACAACTCAATTACCAGATCATAACCCCACAATATACCAAGAAGTCAAGGGGGAGTGGTGACATAAAGCCTACCACCACTACTGCAGTGACGTGATCACACAGGCAGGGGGTGGTAAAAGGATCTCAATATACAACAAAATGAGAATGACTGACCATAAGTTCCCTCAGTTGACAAGCTGCACAATGGAAGTAGCATTACTGTAAAGATCTAAAGACGAAGTGGATCCTGAGGAAGCCCTCACCAGACGAAATACATTGATCCGTCATTTCTTGATTTCTACGTATTTAATTGTACATTTATCTGTGCAGCTGTTGACCAATGTTTTAGAATTATGAGGAAATTACATTTTTAATGGGATAAAAAAATAAAAAATAAAGATTTTTTTTTCTGTATTTTTTGTTTTCCTTGTAATTTGGGCACATTAAAAAACAGGATCACCAGAAGAAAATAAAGGAAAGAAAGCCTAAAAAGAAAGTTAATACAGCCATTACATCTGAGAATTGGTAAGCTGCAGTACAATAGATGTTTGCCTTTGGGTTTAATGCCACATAAGTATATTAAAGGGTACCTGGAGATGTTCTTTAACCTTGCCGCCACCGCTTCCTGGCCCTTTAACAGCTTCTAAATGCCAGGAGGCGGGCATTCAGGTCATGAGACCGCTGTGATTGGCTGTCACGGTGGTCACATGATTAGAAAGCTCCCAGTCGCTAGCATGCATTGGGAGCTTTTCTGGTTGCGGCTGGTGTCTGTGCTGGGAGTGTGCAGGGCGTGTGCTCTCAGCATAGAAACGTGTTTATATAGGGCCACATATATGAAAATGTGAAAGGATCTTAAAACATACTTGGTAAAACTGCAGAGAAGTCCTGGAGTCCCAAAGGTTGGGGACTTCATTATAATACTGTCCCTTCACTTCCTGGTGTTGGTGATTGGCTCAAACACAAACCCACCTCCCATGCCCTCCTAGTGAGTCTCCCAGTCATCCTTATGAACACAACATTGTGAAGGGTTGTGGTCAATTGCCAAAATTCCAAAAAATGGATTTACATATCAGAACATCTTTGTGTGGAGCTCTACTGATTTATCAAAAATGATGAGAACATTTCCAATACGTGATTGGCTGGGATGGCAGTTATCGGTTGGTGATATGTGTCTGTATACATGCATGTTATGGGGTGGTTTCTACAGCAGCCTGCACACGCCTGATGCTTGATATACAGTACGTTTCCTGGTGCCTAAGGCATACCTATAGATGGGCAGCAGGAAAGAGAAATTATGGTAAGTGATACAATTATCTAGTTTCCAGGTGCCTATCCATAAGCATATTGCCATGGATATGCATCAGGAAAGGAAAACTACAGTAAGTAGTTGATACAATTTCCAGTATCTGGCCAAACCTGACAAAAATAAATCTCACCAGATGGCCCAAATATCCTGGATTTAGTGTACAACAAATTGTATCCCCTGTATCTGGAGTTGGATCACTAGAAGATGGAGATAATTGCAATATTTTTGGAAAATGCTCACTTACATTTTTCTTGCTTAGCTCCTTCATCTCCAGTGATCTCTTCTCTGAGGCTCGGAAGGCTTTTCGCTGTTCGTAGTATTCCAGATGTTTCACTTCCCTCTCAAAGTAATGCTGCATGCCAGTGTTCTGTAAGACAAGATTTTATTGGACTTTGTACCACCTTCTACATCAAGAGGTATTTTGATTGGACAGCTTAACGTATCTTACCAACAGTCAGATTTCATTACTGACATATTACTACAAACGTGGCACTTATTACGATATTATTACAGGTTTTATTTTTGGCCAGGGACACTATCTGCAAGGAGTTTGTATGTTCTTGTATGCATGTGGGTTTCCTGAGAAAACTATATATTTTTATTAAAACATCTCCAGAATATGCCCCTTTTTAACCATTGACACCACTGAGCTTCTAATTCACTCGCTGGTCATCTCTCGCCTCGACTTCTGCAACTGCCTCCTCATTGGATTACATTTACGTAGACTATCCCCACTTCAGTCCATCCTGAATGCTGCTGCCAGGCTCATCCACCTTACCAACCGCTCAGCGTCTGATACCTCTTTCTGTCAATCCCTCGACTGGCTTGTGCTCACCCAACAAATACATTTTAAAGTGCTAACAATAATTTACAAAGCCATGCACAACTCTGCCCACAGCTACATCACCAACCTGGTCTCAAAATATCAACAAAGCCACTCTCTTAGGTCCTCCCAAGACCTCCTGCCCTCTAGCTCCCTTGTCACCTCCAGGACTTCTCCAAAGCTTCTCACATCCTATGGCACTCCCTACCTCAATCTGTCCGACTATCTCCTAATCTATCGACCTTCAGATGATCCCTGAAAACCTCTTTAACTGCTTCCACACCGCAATATCAAATGTTGGTTTTACATACTGTTTACGTTTCATATTACACAGTTGTAGAAGTTTTGTAAAGTGGTAGTAAAGATGTAGAAGTATTTTTTGAAGTTGTAGAAGTAACCAAAGTCTTTCTTCATGATCAGTCCTACAGCTCAAAAAACAGTGACTAATGTTAAAGGAGTTCTAAAGGCAGGACATTGCTTACCTTAAAGCAGTAGAAAGCCGCGAAAAAAAAAAAAAAAAACCTGCAAGACAATAGCATAATGTGCTAGTATGCATCACATACTAGCACATTATAAAATACTTACCTTAGCACGCTCGGTCCCCACAGAGGGAGCAGACATGTTTCCTCTGCATCTCTTCCGGGTTTGCGGGCTCTGGCGCCTGTGAGTGGCTGGAGCCACGATGACGTCACTGCCGCTCAGGTGTCTTCCATTCCAGCAATTTCCATCATGATCCACCGGATCTTCAGAAGGCATGCGCAGCTGACCTCAGCGGCTGCATACAGGGGGAATATCTCCTAAACCGTGCAGTTTTAGGAGATATTCATTTTACCTACAGGTAAGCCTTATTCTGTAGGTACAAATGTCCAAGAGGGGTATAGAACCGCTTTGATGCATTCCTTGTATTATGGTGGTTGTAAAGTCTCAAGGTTTTTTACTTCCAGGCATTCTATGCCTGAAGGGAAAAAGCCTTCTGTGTGCAGCAGCCCCCCTAATGCTTACCTGAGCCCCAACTCGATCCAGAAATGTGCAGCGGCTCTACCGGGTCCCTTGTTGGCTGTGACGGCAGCGGGAGCCATTGGCAGCCAGTGAACCACTGGGGAAAGAGCAGGGGCGGGGCCAAGCCACACTCCATGCATGAATGGACACACAGAGCTGAGGCTTAAGAGCAAGCCTGCTTGGGAGCCAAGTAGCTTGCTATGGGGGCACTTGGGCAGGAAGGAGGGGCCAGAAGTGGCGGTGGGGCGCCTTTAAAATCTGCCTTTAATATCTCTTTAAAGTTAAAATACCAATACCAAAATGTCCAGTTACAACCTATATGTATTTGAAGTCACCATTTCCCAAAATGAGAGCCCATACAGAAAGGCAGTGGGATGTGTGTGAGCACTCTGTGTAGAAGTCCTTGTAGTAAGAACAGGCACCACCCTATCTCTCCTCCACAGCAACATTCCCCTATTGCCTACTAAAGGCTATGTACGCTATATTAAAAAAAGTATTGGGACACCTGCCTTTATACGCACATGGACTTTAATGGCATCCCAGTCTTTGTCCGTAGGGTTCAATATTGCGTTGGCCCACCCTTTGCAGCTATAACAGTTTCCAGAAACCCATTTGTGAGGTCAGGTGCTGATGTTGGACGAGAAGGCCTGTCTTGCAGTCTCCGCTCTGATTCATCCCAAAGGTGTTCTATCGGCTTGAGGTCAGGACTCTATGCAGGCCAGTCAAGTTCCTCCACCCCAAACTCTCTCATCCATGTCTTTATGGACCTTGCTTTGTGCACTGGTGCGCAGTCATGTTGGAACAGGAAAGGGCCATCCCCAAACTGATCCCACAAAGGAGGGAGCATGAAATTGTCCAAAATGTCTTGGTATACTGACGCCTTACTTCACTGGAACTGAGGGGCCAAGCCCAACCCCTGAAAAATAAACCCATACCATAATGG
>BLSH010119520.1:127850-147833 GCA_018402905.1 Glandirana rugosa
ATGTCCGACTATTGTTTGTGTCTTTGTTTTCTTTTGGATCTCACGATTTTCGGGAGACCCCCCCCGACACTACAGCAGTGGAAGGGGGCTATTAACACAACTCTGCCATATAAAAAAGTTCATTATACACACAGAGGATGCCCGGACAAGTATCGCAAGATCTGGGATAGTTGGCTAGATGACTCCTCTACATGTGCAGAATAGACATGCCGATCTAGACTTCCATCCTGATTAGGGGTTTGGCACCAGTTCCCTTTGAATTTGGGCTACACGGGCTTGGGGGTAGCCGGGGGTGGATGCGGGTAGGCGCCTCACCTTGTGGATGGCCGTGTCGCCCGCTGTCCCCCGGCTGCCCCCTCGCCCGCAACAGGCCGGGGCTGGGGGTAACACGGGGACCATGGGAATACATTCCGTTCAATATGTAAATCTGTGTATCCTTCTGTTTATGCATATTGGGTGCATTTAGCACTCTAGGTTTTCTTTTGTTTCTGTGTTTGTTATCAGCCTGTAACAACCTCAATAAACGTTGTTTTCTGATTAAAAAAAAAAGACATAGAAGCCAGTCACTCCTTGTGGCTCCCGAGATTGATGGGTCTCCGGGGTGAAGCACATGGGCTTGGATTTGCATATGTGATGGTTAGGTGAATTTGGAGTCCCCTGTCGGCTTGTTGCCTGTAATTCTATGACAGTGTCATGGGCAGAATGGTTGTCACATACTGATCCTGGAAAATATCCCGAGTGTGTGAAACAGGCTACATGGACTGGATATCCTGGTCTTATCTCGGGGTGATAAGTTCTGTTTCCCTCTCCCCTCCCTTCATTTTAGTTGTGTTAAGTGCTATTGTTGGCCACTGCCCCTCGAGTGCAGCAACGTGGTCCCCTTTTTGTTCTTGTTGTTTGTAATATTGTTGTGATGTAATCAACAATGATGATAACAATAAAAAAATAATTTCAAAAAACTGAGCTGAGCCATGGCCGTTTGACTCAGTTTGACTAAATCTGATGAAATTCAAGTCAAAGTTATGACTATTTGATTGTTTGTGGATTTGATCATTTTGATCAAACTGTACCACAATCTCTATGTAATCCTATGAAGTGTTTGTATGTTATGGAATGAATGGGGATTGCAATGCACCTGAGCAGACCCCATAGTAATACTTCTGGCACCATGGCCTATATGCAGGGTAATTAAGGACTTGCGGGGGAGGGGTTGGGTGGTTAATCAAATAGGTGTAATTACACTGAAAGTACAGCATCAAGCCAAGTTTTTCAGCGGTTTCTTCAGTTATTAGCAGTTATTACTCTTTATCAAACAAACGTCTGATGTTATGTGGAATGCGCCAGGTTTGTGTCGGTGCATGTCCTGTGTTAAAGTGTCCCGTGTCTGGTTGCCGCGGAAACCTCAACCAATTTGTCCCAAACATTAAAACATTAGTACAGGTCTCCCCAAAAGAATCCATCTGTTTTGCCACTAAAGTAAGAAAAGCATATCTTGGGAGCAATAAAGGAATGCTGAAAAGCAAATATTGTGCAAGCCTGTCTAAAGCCAGATCAAATAAAACATCTCAGCGGCAGTAAAAACAACGTGCAAGGATTTCAACTTCTTCACCAAACAAGAAGCTGTGGCTGCACAAACCTCATTAGCAGAGGGGTGGTGGAGGGTCCAGGGGATTCCTAGAACATGCAGGGTCCCGCTGTCGTCTGCCAGGGCCAGGAAATGCTGCTTCGCTGCAATAATAATAATAATACCAGTAAGCTGAAAATTACATATTTAAGGTATTCAGCATTTTATTTTTCATCCTTACCATAGAAAATGATGGCAGAAAAAGATCAAGTCTGCTCCATTTTTTTAAAAATATTTTACATGTTTTTGTATTTTTTTTAAACAGAAAAGGAAGATTTGCATGTTTAGTAGGACAACCTCCCTTATGTAAACAAGAAGGAGACCCCCCACGGGGTGTTTTTTTTTTTTTTTTTAATTCTGTGTCTTTTTTGTTATTTACTTACCTTACTGTTCCCCTGAAGAACAAATAATATCTTCTGAAACATGTTGGGATCTGCTGGAAGATTAAACCCAGACTGACCAAGTCATATGTCTGCTGGCAGTTTTGCGGCGTACCTAGCAGCAGGGGTGGATTAACATAGGGGCTATTGGAGCTGCAGCTCCAGGCCCCTTCCTTAAGATAGGCCCAGCCCAATGGCGTGAGTGAGCATATTTCATTTGTTTTAACAAAAAAAGTTTGCATTTTCATTTTATTTATTTTCATAAAAAGGCCCACCAAAATCCTCAGCACCAGGCCCATGATGCTCTTAATCCGGCCCTGCCTAGCAGCGTATATCTAGTACTGTATGGCCCTTTTCACACAGAGCGTACACCAGCAGCAAATCCAACCGCTCAGCAGGGATCTCTCCACTGAGCAGGTGGAAGACAGGTCCATGTCTGCTCTGCTGATGCAGAATGGACACGGACACAGCCTGCTGTACTCTATGGGACAGTCAGATGAAAACTGACCACCTGTCTGTTTCCATGCGACTGTCATCCAATCCGCCAGACAGATAGGGAAAGGATCCCCATCCATCTGTTTTTAGCGGATTGGATCAGATGTCCGCTGACATCCGCTACTCCATAGAGAAGAATGGAGGTTCCAATCAGGTCCACCTGCAAAACTGACAGGCAGACCCGATTGGAACATCCGTGTGAAAGGGGCCTATGGTGTTACGTTTCATCTCTATGTCATTATCACCTTGTATGGAATCATGACATTTTATTGGACCTGTCGGTCTTTTTATGACCATTTGTAATAAAGATTGGCATTTGCCTTTTATATGTTTATGTATTTGTAAATTCTGCCTCAAAAGTCCCATGGGGGGTGGTGGGCTCCTTCTTGTTTTGTATCCACTTAGTTGGGGTGTTGGCAGGACATTATATTTTAATTACTTGCTGACTGCTCCATGCATATGTACTGCGGGGCGGTGGCTCCTACTGGCGAAATCACGTATCTGTACGAGACCGCCTTTTCCGTGTTTCCACCGGCGACCAGCTCCCGCTGTGATTGGAGACAGTGGGAGCCAATCAGCGAGTGCGCGCGGACCCGATGTCCGCCGGGACCTGCCGATCGTTCCCGACAGAGGTAGAACGGTGGTCTGCCTATGTAAACAAGGCAGATCACCCTTCTGTGACAGGAAAATACAGCGATCCTGTGTTTCTGCTAAGCAGGAACAAGGTTCTCTGTCTTCACACAGTACAAGCACGTCCCACACAGTTAGAAAGCATTCCCTAGGGACACAGTTAACCCTTTGATCGCCCCTGTTAACCCCTTCCCTGCCAGTCATTAGTACAGTGACATTGCATATTTTTTAGCACTGATCACTGTATTGGCGTCACTGGTCCCCAAAAAGTATCACTTAGTGTCCGATTTGTCTGCCGCAATGTCGCAGTCTCACTATAAGTCGCTGATTGCCGCCATTACTAGTAAAAAATAAATAAACGTTTCATAAAAATATTCCATAGTTTGTAGATGCCCAACCCAATCAATATACAGTGCCTTGAAAAAGTATTCATACCCCTTGAAATTCTCCACATTTTGTCATGTTACAACCAAAAACGCAAATGTATTTTATTGGGATTTTATGTGATAGACCAACACAAAGTGGCACATAATTGTAAAGTGAAATGAAAATAATAAACGTTTTTCAATTTTGTTATACAAATATGTGAAAAGTGTGGGGTGCATTTGTATTCAGCCCTCTTTACTCTGATACCCCAAACTAAAATCTAGTGGAACCAATTGCCTTCTCAAGTCACCTAATTAGTAAATAGAGTCCACCTGTGTGTAATTTAATCTCAGTATATATGCAGCTGTTCTGTGAAGTCCTCAGAGGTTTGTTAGCAAACCTTAGTGAACAAACAGCATTATGAAGGCCAAGGAACACACCAGACAGATAAGGGGTAAAGTTGTGGAGAAGTTTAAAGCAGGGTTAGGTTATAAAAATTATCCCAAGTTTTGAACATCTCACAGAGCTCTGTTCAATCCATCATCCGAAAATGGATTAAGAATGGCACAACTGAAAACCTACCAAGACATGGCTGTCCACCTAAACGGACAGGCTGGGCAAGGAGAGCATTGATTGGAGAAGCAGCCAAGAGGCCCATGGTAACTCTGGAGGAGCTGCAGAGATCCATAGCTCAGGTGGGAGAATCTGTCCACAGGACAACTATTAGGCCCCGTACACACGGTGCGACGGTCGTATGAAAACGGTCATACGACCACTCGTTGTACGATCATCCGACCGTTAGTACGCAGGATTAGAACAGCGACCTGCGGCGTGCACTGGAAAACTTTGGTTGTACAACAAGCGCTTGTACGACCGTTGTATCGTGTGTACAGAGAAGTTGGTCCAACAAGTTGTACGTGCAAAACACGCATGCTCAGAAGTCAGGAACGCCCGGAAGTGTCCATTCCTGTAAACCTACGTTACTAATTCACAAATCACATTCACCTGAACTTCTTCTTTATACGCTCCTAACACGTCACTACGTTCGGCTTGGTCGTACGATTGCTTAGTGCGTGTCAGTACGCGAGATACATCAGCCAACATACGATTTGGGCCGTTCGGTCCTACGACCGTCGCTCCGTGTGTATGAGGCTTTAGGCTGGCCATACATTATACAATCTTCTTCTATAGATTTCCTTTAGATTTACCAAAACCATATAATATTAGGTCAAATCTAAACACTTTCAATTTGTGTGCAATCAGGCCGACCCTTGTACTACACAGCTGAAGGTAAATATAAAGGAAATTGAATAAGAAAATTGTATGGCGTATGGCCAGCTTTAGTCGTGCACTCAACAAATCTGGCCTTTATGGAAGAGTGGCAGGAAAAAAGCCATTATTGAAAGAAAGTCATAAGAAGTCCCATTTGCAGTTTGCAAGAAGCCATGTGGGGGATACAGCAAATGTGGAAGAAGGTGCTCTTTGATTTTTTTACATTTTTATTGGATGTGTTTTATAGCAGAAAGTAAAAAATATTGTTTTTTTTTCAAAATTGTCGCTCTTTTTTTGTTTAAAGCTCAAAAAATAAAAAACGCAGAGGTGATCAAATACCACCAAAAGAAAGCTCTATTTGTGGGAAAAAGAGGACATCAACTTTAATTGTGTACAGCGTTGCACGACCACGCAATGGTCAGTTAAATAAACGCAGTGTCGTATCACAAAAACTGGCCTGGTCATGGGGGGGGGGGGGGGGATAAACCTTCTGGAGCTGAAGTGGTTAATATATCATTTAGCTCCACACACTAGCCTCGCTTATGTACTGTATACTATTATCAGGACATTCTTTACTACTAAAGTGTTAAAGCAAAACTTTTTTTATTTTGGATAGAGTAAGGGGGGGTTATGTCATTTTTTATAACCACCTGTGTCCCTTTGGGGAGATTTCCCCTCTCTTCCTGTCTCTTAGCCAAACAGGAAGTGAGAGGAAATCCCACCAAATAGAAGGAATCCCTGATTGTTACTGGAACCAATGTTCCTATTGGAAGATTTCCCCTCTATTCCTGTTCTGGTGGCAATCCAAAATGTAGGAATTTACTTTCACTGTTGGTGATAACAGTAATCAGAACAAATAAAAGGGGTGAATCTCTATAGCTGAGGGACCAGACAGCAATAAAAACCTGACAGGGGCTCTAATCCATCTCCACTCTATTCAAAAACAAAAAAGTATAGTTAGCTATAGGCATAACTTGTTTTTAACTGTTCATATCAAACATGTTGGAAAGTGCAATACATCTAAGGGTTCATTCATATGGGTGCACTGGCCTGTAGAATGTGAGGAGTCATTTGTTTGTGTTTATGGAGCAGCGTGCAGACAATAGATGCACAGCTGTATGGACTCACCCGCATATCCAAGATTGACAGGTGTGCAGGGATGGGTGCGTGGGCCCAAACCCAGACAGCATTTATTAAGGGTCATGTATATATATATATATACACACACACACACACACATACACTGCATGTGTGTTATGGTTGTCATATAATCAACAAACCTTTCATATAATCAACAAACAAAGGGGAGAAGGTGGCACCCTATATAGGTGATTGAAAAAATGGTGACGCTGCCCCTTTAAATCTTATGAATCATCAAAAAATTGATAAAGTGCCAATGTAAAGGTGACTAGAATACAGATACATAATATGCATCTGCAAATGAATTATCAAAAAAAAAAAAATGAAAGCACAGAACAAGTTCAAATCATGTTTATAGTAAGACCTCACATATGGACACTATTTGAACTTTTTCATTTTTTTAATATTATTATGCAAATATGAACTTTGTAAGGATTTTATCACTTTGTTGATGATTCATTTGCAGATGCACATTACGTTTCATGTGCTGTATTCTTGTTGTGCCATCACCTTTACATTAGCACTTTTATGTTTTAATTTTTTGAAGGTGGGGGGTCACCTTTTTAAAAAAAAAATATTAGATTCTATACACATATACACAGGTTGTCCTTTTTTTAAAAAAAATATTAGATTCTATACACATATACACAGGTTGTTTTTATACACATATTTTTTTGGACCGGTTGTCAGAACATTGTAAACAATACTTAACATCTTTCTGTCTGAAATAAACCACTTCAATACCGGGCACTTTCACCCCCTTCCTGCCCAGGCCATTTTTAAGCTTTCAGCGCTGTCACACTTTGAATGACAATTGCGTGGTCATTCAACACTGCAACCAAGTGACATTTTTATCAATTTCTTCACACAAGAGTTTTCTTTTGGTGGTATTTAATCACTGCTAGGATTTTTATTTCTTACCAAAGAAAAAAAAAAGACCGAAAATTTAGAAAAAACTGTTTTCTTAGTTTTTGTCAGTAAATTTTGTAAATAAGTAATTTTTCTCCTTCACTGATGTGTGCTGATGAGGCAGCACTGAAAGGCTGCACTGATGGGCACTGATGAGGTGGCACTTATAGGCACTGATGAGGCGGCATTTATGGGCACTGATTAGGTGGCACTGATGAGGAGGCACCAATATGCCGCACTTATGGGCACTGATGGGTGGCACTGCTAGGTGGCACTGGAGGGCAATGAAAAGTGGCACTGATGGGCATTGATTGGGCAGCAGTGATGGGCAGCACTAACAGCCAGCACTGACTGACATCAACCAATGGGCACTGATTTCTGGCACTTGTGGGCACTGATTGCTGCCACTTGTGGGCACCGAATGCTAGCAATGGTGGGCACTGATTTTTTTTATTTATGTTTAAGATTTTTTCAGTTGCAACTGCGTTTATATTTATATCCTTTGCCATGTCCCTTTTAATTCACTTATGAGTATATTGTGGGCCCTACTCAGTTGTCTTTAAATAAGGGCGGTCCTACTACAAGCTGACCTCTATCTTGCCTGATGAGGGATCATGAATGATCCGAACGCGCGCATTTCCTGTTTGGTGACCCGGAAGTGACGTGGTGCTGAGCGTGTGGACGGTCTGTGATCGGCTTTGTGTCCCGGCTTGCGCTGGAAGCCAACAGCGTAACAGGCATCGGCTTCCTCTCCACGCCTGCCTGCACACCACCTGGTGATCCATGGATGATCCTTTCTGTTTTTATCCGATCTTTTATCCAATTTTTTATGTGAGTGTAAATTTACTTAAACCCTTTATCATTAAAAAAGGTATTGCACTTAGAGGCACTGCTCTCTTGTTTATGTCTTGGTCTACAGAGTCTTCTTGCTCCGTTTAGCCGGCTGCCTTGAATTGCACACCTCCTCCGGACTTTGCCCATGGACTTCCTTGGGACTTTCTTTCCCTCTGCCCATGTCTACCCTCTACATGCCAGAGTGGTATGAGAGCTATTTCAACATGTTTTGGTTAGAGTGACATGTGAGCGCAGTGTTATTTGTTGTTATGCATTACGGGCACTGATTTCTGGCACTGGTGGTGCACTCCACTGATGATCAGTGCCATAAATACATCCCTAGATGTCCCCTGCGAGGAGATGCCGCTGATCGGCTCTCCTCACCACACACTCTGTCAGTGTGAGGGGAGGAGAGCCGATTACTGGCACTTCCTTGTTTACATGTGACCGGCTGTGATCACATGGTGATGGCCGTGGCTCTTTACACAGTTCGGGTTGCGCCGTGTCATGGCAATACGGTGCGACCGCGATCAGCGCGCCCTTTCTGGGACGACATCATATGATGCCGTCCCAGAACGAGAGCCTCACCACCTTGCCGTCATTTGACGGTGGCCGGGCGGCAAGTGGTTAAAGAGACCCAGTCACCAAAAAATTCAGGTAAAAGCGCAGAGATGGCAAGTATTTTAATTGCATAGTTGGGATGTTTTTCCTTTCTATTTCCATGAATGACCTTTTATTTATTTACACTATTCATTTGGACTTGCTAGCAAATTTCACTTTTATTAGCACAGTCCTCTGCCTCCTTGCACATCATAGCCCTCTTTTCTTCTGGGAGTGTCTAATTACTGCCTGCGCTGGCCCAGCTCCTCTCCTTTCAACTCCCTACATAACCTTTTATGTAGCAGCCAGGGAAGAAGAGAAGGGCAATACTATCAAGTGTCACTTAAAGAGTAACTCCACTTTTTTTTTAGAGAAAAACATTCCCCTCTGAGTGATCTACGTACATTAAAAGGATTTTAGCAAACTTTTTTGTTGCAGGGGATGCCTGAAATCTGACTTGTATCTTAGTGCAGACTTCTGGGAAAATCAGTGAGCCAATCACACAAGCAGGGAATTGTTTCTGGGGGGTGTACACCTTCTGGGTTTAGAACAACTCCAGGTAGCCATACTGCATTACATTTTACATACAGTGAGGGCCGGTTCACACCTAGGCGATTTGCGATCCGACTTGCGTCGCCCCAATTTGCCTCAAATCGCCTGACATCAGAAATCCCATTGAAATGAATGGAGCCATCTTAATATGCGCTACTCAAGTCTCTCTCCGACTCCAGGGCGATTTCAAAAAAGGTTCCTGTACTATTTCAAATCGCGATTTGAGCCCATAGAAGACAATGGAAGTCGCTTCCAAGTCAGATCACCGTCTATGAAGAAGCGACTTTACAGGAAAAATAAAATAATTTTTTAGGGCAACTCCCCCTCCCTCTCTTCTCTGACTGGCCACAGGCAAAGTCTCCTGGCATGGAGGTCGCTTCAGGTTGCGTTGTAATGCCCAAAGTAGTTCTGAAGTCTCTTTCGAATCGTCTAGTAAAGTCATATCGCCTAAGTGTGAACCGAGCCTTACAGAGCTGCAGATTGAAAAGGAAAGGTCATTTTTAATAACATTCAGTTACAATATGACTTGTGTCGCAATTGTATAAGCCATATTATTTTTTTATTTGTGGATACCTCTTGCTATGCTGTAAATGGAGTTTCTTTCAAATAAGCACAGAGGTCTCTGGCTCTGCATTATGTGCTTAAAGGTGAAAATGGAAACCCTGCTAATATCATGAAAGGATCAAGAAAAAGATATCCTGAGATAGGATAATTCATCATATTTACTCAAGTTAGATATCGCTAGTGGTCATCTCTAATCCCCTTACCAGAGACAATCCATGGTTTAATGTAGGTGATAGCCGCTGCTGAGATGTTCTGTGTCTGGGAAGGCTCATGTGTCTTCTCTAACAGGTCCCATATCTCCACATTTCCATCTTCCTTTCCAATGAAGAATACGCCGCTCCTGGAGAGAGACCAGTGAGCTGCAGTGTACCTCTTCTCAGAGCAACATGACTGGAGAATCGGCCCACTCTAAAAAGCAACAAGACACTCCATTAAATCATAGGTAGACAAATGGACCCCATATACAAACAACATACATCCACATATTTAGTCTTCATAATCTGAATAGGCAGTGGTTAAAACACCTGTCAGTTGTTTTTTTTTTCTGGGGGGTCTCTACTACTTACTGTGACACCTTCTTTCCATATGGCAAAGTTCCAGCCTCCAACAGAGAGAACGATGTCCTTCAAGAATGGAGATCTCTGCACAGTGTGAACAAGGCCATCATGTGTGGTGTGAGTCTGCGTAGGTTTAGAGCCTGGTGATGCCGAGCAAACCAAGAAAAACTTGTTCAGAAAGCATTCTACATTTAATTTAGATGAAGGTAAAGATGTGGTCTACTAAATGTTGTCTACAAACATTTGGAGATGTGGGTTTTTAGTAAACCACATCATATACAGTATACTATATGGCAAAGAGTACACTACGTGGACACCCTGCAATTTATTGACCACTTTGCGCGGGTGCCTCCCGGCTCTTTAAGGGATTTCAGATGCCGGGAGGCAGGGCAGGGTTTATGATCCCATGTCCGCTGTCAGGGTGGTCACATGTTTGGAAAGCTCCTGATCGCAAGAAGCAATCGGAGCTTTCCGTTAGTCGCCGGTAACTGTGCCAGGAGCGAGCAGGAAACACAATCTCAGCACAGCTGTGTCTGCAAATTGGTATGCAAATATGCAGCCTCTCGGCGACAAGGCACATCCACCAAGAGGCCGCATATTTGCGTGCCGTCAGCACCTAGGGGTTAAAATCAGGTGTTTCCAGGGAAAGGTACTGTTAATGCTACACTATAGAAAGATATTGTAGATAAATAGGGACTTCCAACTTGACTTCAATAGCTTGAGGAAGGTCCTCTCTCATATACACACTCCAAATAAAGAATACGGCTGTTATAGCTGCAAAGATGAGACCAATTCCATATTAATGCCCATGGCTTTGAAATGGTAAGTCCAAAAAAGCTCATGTATGTGATGCTCAGGTGTCCACAAACTTTTGGCCATATACTGTACAACCCCAATTCCAAAAAAGTTGGGATCTTTGACGGGATTTACTAAAACTTGAGCACTCAGAATCTGGTGCAGCCGTGTATGGTAACCAATCAGCTTCTAACTTCAGCTTCTGTCTTCTCCTATCCTCTTCTTTTACTGTCCCCAATTCATCTGCTGATAGTACAGAGCCTTGGGGGCACTCTGCACATGCTCAGTTTTGTGTGTATTACTAGGTAGGGTGCATGTGATCAGCACAGGGCCAATCAGCACTGTCCAAAGAGAAAGTCAGGGGTCATGCAGCCTTATAGGTCAGTCAGAGGAGAATGAAAACTCCTCCTACTTACTTTAAGCTGTGCTCGGACAGATACTCATAGAAGTCACAAGACTGATATATGCAGCTGAGAAAGGGTATTTAAGAGTTTATATTTCCATGCTCTGTGTACTGTGGGAGACCAGACGTAGTGAATGCAGGGTCCTGGGTTTAGTAACACTTTAACCACTTCAGCCCCAGAAGGATTTCACACTTTAGGACCAGAGCGCTTTTTGCTATTCAGCACTGCGTCGCTTTAACTGACAATTGCGCGGTCGTGCGACGTTGCATCCAAATGAAATGTGTGTTCTTTTTTCTACCATAAATAGAGCTTTCTTTTGGTGGTATTTGATCACCTCTACATCATTTCTGATCACCGCTATAAACAAAAAAAAGAGCAACAATTTTGCAAAAAACTAATTTTTCTTACTTTTTGCTAAAAAAAAAAAATATATATAAAAAAAACTTTTTTTTTCATCGGTTTTGTCCGATTTATCTTTTCCTCATATTTTTGGTAAAAAAAAAATTGCAATCGGCGTTTATTGATTGGTTTGCGCAAAAGTTGCCGCGTTTACGAATGATGAGTATTAATTTCTGGGGTTTTTATTTATTTATTTTTTACTAGTAATGGCAGCGATCTGCGATATTGCGGCAAACATGTTGGACAATTTGACACTTTTTTGGGACTATTAGCATTTATACAGCAATCTGTGCTATAAAATGCACTGATTACTGTGTAAATGCCATTGGCAGTGAAGGGGTTATCCTGCATGGGGCGCTCTAAGGGTTAACTGTGTTCCCTCAGTGTGTTTTAACTGTGTGTGGGCTGGGCTGGCGGGAGGGGGGGGGGTGATCACGGCTTCCATATACAGGAAGCCTGTGATCACAGCCCTTCCCCCTCTGTCAGAACAGAGATCCGTGTTTACATACATGGACCTCCATTCTTTCACTGCGGGGGAGCCATCGCGGGTAGCCGGCGGAGATCAAGTCCGCCCTACCTGCTCCCTGGCCCCCCGGAACACAGTGAGCGGCGCTCACAATACTAGTTATCACTGACGTCATCTGGTGACGACGGTTTGCAATAACAAGCCACTTTGTCGCCGTCACGCTGCGGCGGGCGGTCGGTCGGCAAGTGGTTAAGCTATGACAATAAAACCTGGAAGCTGATTGGTTTCTATGTAAAGCTGCACCAGATTTTGCACTCCAGTTTTAGTAAATCAACCCCACTGTGTAAAATCTACAAAAAAACAGAATGCAATGATTTGTGGATCTCATAAACCCATATTTTATTCACAACAGAAAACATATTAAATGTTCAAACTGAAAAAAATATACCATCTTAAGAAAAAAAAATTATGATTTTGAAATTGAGGGCAGCAACACGTCTCAAGAAAAGTTGGGACAGGGCAGAAAAAGCTGGCAAGGTAAGTGGTACGAACAAGGAAGAGCTGGAAGAACATTTTGCAAGTAATTAGGTTCATTGGCAAAAGATCTGTAACATGATTGGGTATAAAAAGGGCATCTTAGAGAGTCAGAATTTCTTCAAATTTTGCGACCATTGATATAACCCTACTAATTATTACAAAATGTAATGAATGTTTTTAAAACAAAAATATTCACACACAATTCTACTAGTGTATGGCCAGCTTAAGGCTACTTTCACACTGGGGAGGTGGAGCTCTAACAGCGGGGATTTACCACTGTTAGAGCGGCGCAACGGCTGCAGGAGCAGTGCGCTTTTAACCCCCCCACAAGGGGTTAAAAGTGCCCGCTCTCTGCGCTTCCGAGGTGGTGTGCAGCCGCTTCGGAAGCACTGCCCCATTGTTTTAAATGGGCCGGGGTGGTGGAGCGGTAGATCACTGCTCACCACATCGCCCCAAAGATGCTGCTTGCAGGACTTTTTGTAATGTCTCTCCTGCTTTCACATTGGGGTGGATGGGGAGTGACTTTTGAGGTGCTTTACAGACGCTATATTTAGCTAAATAGCGCCCGTAAAGCACCTCAGTGTGAAAGAAGCCTTAGTGTCTTAAAAAAAAAAAAAGAGTTCTTTCTTTAATCCAACAGCATCCAATCATTTCTTCTAATTTAAGCTGCCATATAGCATCGGGACTACTTGATTGGTTGCTGCAGAAACAATTAATTCTTTTGACATTTTTGATAATAAGTCACTCTTACTAATAAACCTTCCTGTATCTCCATCTTTCTCCATCTTCCAGTCTGTGTACACTAATTCACCATCCTGCAACACAAGAACAATACCATTATGTCTCTAGGGCTAAACTGATATATTAAATACTAATATATGGAACACAGACATGGGCTAATGACATTATTTTGGGGCATCCTTCTGTCTACAGAGAGGCTCTGGATACACTGAAGGACATGATATGACAACATCAATATATTATTACTATTATTATAATACAGGATTTATATAGCACCAACAGTTTGCGCAGCGCTTTACAACATGAGGGCAGACAGTACAGTCACAATACAATTCAATACAGGAGGAATCAGAGGACCCTGCTCGTTAGAGCTTACAATCTAGAATATAGTTAGCTTTTAACAGAATGAACAGTGTGTCGTCAGGAAGCACATAGTGTGAGCTAAGACTGTAATGTTTAACTTGAACTATACCTGCACCTTTCATGCAATTACACTTATATTGCACTGCCTCCTGCAACTTATAATTGCTTGTCCCGGATCCAGCAAGATATTGCCCATGAAGCCATTAAGCCCCTTTTGCAACTCTTCTCAGCTGGACCCACACATGTGCAGTACACTCTCCATTCAATCCTATGGAGACTTGGTAAACTTAAAGTAAGTATGTGCTTAAAGCGGAGCTCCACCCAAAAGGGGAAGTTCCGCTTGTTTACCCCCACCTCATCCGCTGCCGCAATTGCCACAATTGGGGGGAGCTGGTACTTGATTTTGACAGGTACCTGTCCCTACTTCCATTCACAAATCACAGCGAGCTTTGCGCATGCGCAGTAGGGATCCAGCTGTGAACCCGTAAGACTTCACTGCTAGATTCCCTTAGAAAGAATGGTGGGAGCAGCACCCAAGAGCCGATTGAAAAATTGTCAGGGGGGCAAACATTGTGGGATCCCTGCACAGGTAAGTGTCCTAATATTAAAAAACTCAGCAGCTACAGTATTTGTAGCTGCTGACTTTTAATTTTTTCGTGGGGGGGGGGGGGGGCTGAAGCTCCTCTTTAATGCCCTTTTTCCCTAAGTTGCACAATGCCGACCCGGCAACACTGTAAGCATGTTCTCAAATTTCAGTGTGTCCTCCAAGGAAATCACCAGGCCCTTCTGAAAGGCCAGCCTTCTTCCTGGCTCTCTCCAGCAATGGGCCTCCCCTGGAACTCTTCCTTGGCACAGCTTCCTCCAGAACAGGCAGGACAGCTTCGGGATCACTTCAGCACACATTGGGTCGCAAAACAGGCTATTGGGCCTAACAGCAAAGCTCCATCCAACACCACTTCCCCAGACCTTAGGCCCAGGGGAAGAGAGCGAGCACATGGGCTGTCTCAAATATTTATATCATCCCCCAGCATGCACCATTGGCATAAACCTCCTATTGGATTGGCTAAAGAAACTATAAATGAGTTTTGTTTGTGAAATCCCATACTATGACCAGTGATATCAGTGACATCTAATGGCGACAGTGAGAATTCACAAGCCAACTTAAAGTGGTTGTAAAGGGGGACGTGTCCAAGATGGCGACCGGACCAGTCGCTTAGGCTGAGAGCTCCGCATACCTGCCTGCTATTATCCTGTTTTCTGCGGGGGAAAGAATCCTAAAAGGGTCGGAACTACCTTCTAAAGCTGCCTTGGCTGGATATGCCCAAGAAAAAATACACTGCGCCGCTACATAAGAGCTCTCCGGCGTCCGTTGGCAGCAGGCCCAAAGACACGAGCAAGGGGCCAGTTAGGCGATCCAATATGGCGTCGCAGACAGAGGAAGACACTCCAGTCTCCCTTTCCCAGGCGCAGGACAATTTTACCGCCCTCATGCAAGCGATTACCTCTTGTCAAACTGCTCTGACGGGTAAAATAGAGACGGTACAGCTGGAAGTGGGGATTATTAGAAAAGATATGGACAAGTTTCGGGCGCGGATGACGGAGGTGGAGGCCCGAGTGGGGGAGGTGGAGGACACGGTACGGGATCACACTGCACGGTTGCACACCCTTACGACGAAGGTGAAATACCTCGAATTCCGTGCCGAGGATTCTGAAAACCGGAAGCGAAGGAATAACCTCCGGATCCTCGGCCTACCGGAAGGAGCAGAGGATCCCAACCCCCCGGTCTTCACCGAAGGTCTCCTCCGGCAGCTGCTCCCGCAGGCGGCGTTCTCCCCCTTCTTTGCGGTGGAGCGAGCCCACAGGATGCCTGCAGCTCGTGGCATACCTGGGGCCCCACCACGCACGTTTATCCTGCGGCTCCTTAACTTCAGAGATCGGGACCTTGTATTGCGGGAAAGCAGGAAAGTCGAGGAACTGAGATATGAGGGCGCCCGCCTGATGATCTTCCCAGACTTCTCCGTGGAAACGCAAAAGCAGCGCAAGTCCTTTGATCAAGTCAAGATCAACCTGAGAAGAAGAGGCATAAAATATAGTATGCTATTCCCTGCCCGTCTCCGAGTCCAGGATGGCGAGTCTCTTAAGTTTTTCACATCACCAGAGGAAGCCTCTAACTGGTTGGAGTCTCTACCGCATCTCCGGGCCTAGAGAAAGCCATCTCCCTTGAAAGAGGTTGTGAGTAATTAGTACTGCATAGCTTGGCTAGCCTCTACTGTGATTCGTGCCTAATACCTCATTTTTCAATAGGCTGAACTTACTTGATGACTATAATCAATCCTTTTGAAATGGCAAGGCCCTGTGGTCCCAGGTTCGTTGGGACTGGTGATCCGGACGGAGCTGGTTTTGGTACAGGGGCACTATCTGAAATCAGACCACCTGACTGCGAATAGTAGTACTACCTCTTAATCCAGCTGTGCCTTAACGACCGGTTCCCCTTTCTTTTTGACCCTTTTGTTTTTGTTTTTGTATGGTTTGTAACACCCTTCTTTTCCCCCTTTTACTTCTCTAAGCATAGTACCCCCAGTTACATCTGGGTGAAAACTCCCCGCAGATACTACGTATCACTGCCTTAGGGCGGCGCTCCGGCTGCGGGCAGGAAGATGGGAGCTTTTGGCTGCTGGGCTGGCAAGAACTGACACTGCATTTGCAGACTGAGCCCAGTGGTCGCTAGATCTGGTTCACTGTTCCCTCAAGACTAATTGTTATGTTTGGTTTGGGGATCCAAACACACCCGAGTTTTAAGGGCTGTGTAGGGTGGGGGGGGGGTTGGGGGACATTGGGACTGTTTCTGGTTTTTTTGTTTTCTTTAAATTAGGCACTTTTGAAGTATATATTAATATTCTACACAGTAATGACCATACTTCCAAGATGTGGAGTCTGAACTTTTATGGGGGTGCTTGGTGAGGTTCTGTTTGCTGGGATTTGGGGGGTGAGAGGCACAGATCGAGGCGGGGAAATCCTCTGTGATATCTCACAACTAGAAATATGGCCCCCTTAACACTGGTCTCCTGGAATGTACGTGGGCTGAACACTAAATTTAAACGCTCCTTGGTGTTCTCCTTCCTCAAGAGGCATCACCCCCATATATGTATTCTGCAGGAAACCCACCTGACTGGTGCCAGGGTGCTGTCTCTAAGGAAACCGTGGGTAGGAGTGTACTATCACTCCACGTACTCTACTCACTCGCGGGGGGTCAGCGTTCTTATACACAAATCATTATCCTTCTCTCTCCTCGATCTGTGCCTTGATCCTGAGGGTCAGTACGTTATTATACATGCAATATGTGATGGTATAGATATGGTTTTGGCTGGTATATATCTCCCCCCACCTGCACAAGTAGCCTCCATCCGTAAGTTACAGACACTTATATCACGGTACTCCACCACTAATATAGTAATTGCTGGGGACTTTAATATGGCGCCAGTCCCTATGGTAGACAGGCTGCCAGCTGGAAGGGGCTCCAGTTCTGGGCTGTCTCAGTGGGCTGAATTGTTCGGCCTTCAGGATGTGTGGAGGTGGAGACACCCTTATGACAGACAGTACACATGCCACTCGCCAACACATGCTACACTTTCTCGCATTGACCTAATATATGCGACAAACCCGATCCTACATAAAGTAGAGGGAATCTCTATCCTCTCCCGAGGAGTCTCCGATCATGCTCCGGTTATGCTTCGCCTTAACACGGATAGGGCAGTGGGAGTTGGGATATGGAGACTATCGGGATTTTGGATAACAGATGAGAAGGTGGAACCCTTAATAAAACCAGAACTGGCTGAATACTGGTCACATAACGGGGGATCGGCATCCCCAGCTATGCTGTGGGATGCTTTCAAGGCGTACACTAGGGGCAGATACCAATATAATATTGCCAAAGTTAGGAAACAGTCCCGTATTCAATTGGTGGAAGCGGAACGCCAGGCACACGACATTGAGGCCAGATATGCTAGGGCCCCAGACCGGGACACACATGAGAATATGCTCATAGCCTACAGAGACTTAGCCCTTCTTAGGACGGAGAGCACTAGGCGCTTTCTCCTGGCTCAATCCCACCGTATATTTGAGCAGGGGGAAAGACCAGGTCGTCTCCTGGCTTGGCTGACTAGAGAAAGGGCCAGCAATACTAACATAGCTAATATAAAGACAGCGGAAGGCTCCCTTCTTTCTGACCCACAACAAATCAATGACAGATTTCGTCAATATTATGCCCAATTATATGACTCTAGGGTCAACTACTCTGAAGAGGAACTGTCCTTATATCTGGACCAGGTAGAGCTCCTGAGACTGACCAGGACCAACGCACAAAAGCTGGACGATCCCATTACACAGGGAAGTTAAACTAGCGATCAAGTCTCTGCAGCTAGGTAAAACACCCGGTCCTGACGGACTTCCCACAGAATTTTATAAGACAAATATTGATTTAATAGCCCCCTGGTACTTTGAAGTAATGACCAAGGTGCTGACAACTTGCTTTATGCCCCCTTCGATGGCGGAAGCCATTATAGTGGTTATACCCAAGCCCGGCAAGGATCCTGAATTATGTGAATCGTATCGTCCGATTTCTCTTCCTAACGTGGACGCTAAGATACTGACTAAAATCTTGGCGTTACGACTTAATTCAATTATACTGACCTTAATCCACGGAGACCAAACCGGGTTTATGCCGGGTAAGGGGACGGATATCAATCTTAGACGTCTACTTACCCACATAGCTATCTCTGAGGGAGAGGATGCCCAGAAGGTAGTGGCCACTCTAGACGCAGAGAAAGCTTTTGACTCTGTGGAGTGGCCCTACCTCTGGCAAGTGCTAATGCGTTTCGGTTTTGGACCCAAATTCATCTCTTGGATTCAAATGATATATGAAAATCCCACGGCTCGGGTAAGAACGGGAGGTACTATCTCGACCCCATTTCAGCTCCGAAGGGGCACTCGACAAGGTTGCCCTTTATCTCCGGGGTTGTTCGCCCTAGCTATTGAACCCATGGCACAACTACTACGAGGTTCGGACAAGATCGAGGGCATTAAGGTTGGAGGGTTGGTGGAAAGAGTGTCACTCTACGCTGATGACACTCTACTTTACTTAAATGACGCCACGGAATCACTCGAGGAAGCCCTGAGGATTATCAATACTTTTGGTACTTTTTCGGGGGTTAAAATAAACTGGGGGAAATCTAGCATACTCTAGTTAACGGGTGCTGCCACCCCTCCGCCGGCCTATGGGAGTTCGTTGCAGTGGGTAAATCAGATTAAGTATTTAGGCATGGTACTGAGAACGGACCTCACCCATTTCTTAGAGGATAACCTGTACCCAGTCCTGGAAGAGCTGGTGGAAAAAACTAGACTTTGGCGATCTCTCCCACTGACACCGGTGGGCCGGGTTAATCTTCTGAAGATGACGTTTCTCCCCAAGTTTTTATATATTTTTAGGAACACACCCGTGAATATAAGAGCCTCTTTCTTTCGGAAATTAGATAATGTCATCTCAACCTTTATATGGCGGGGTAAAGTACCGAGGATAGCCCAAACTAAACTACAGCTCCCACTCTCGGCCGGAGGATTGGCGCTTCTGTCCTTCAAAAAATATTACTGGGCGGCTGTGCTGGTCACGGTCCGCTGGTGGTTTGCCCAAGTGAGATCAAACCCAGCAGTTAACCTGGAGGCGGCCATTGTTGGATCATATGCCACTCTTACGAATGGCATATATAGGGATGTCTCCCGAGACCTGCAAATGACTGTCCCGATGAAATCCACAATCACGGTATGGGCACAGGTAACTAAATTAGTTGGAGCTACAAATAGTATGTCCCCATATACCCCCCTGTGGGGTAATCCAAAGCTAAAGCACTTTCGGACAATACCAGATCCCGGCCTATGGGCGAGATATGGGATTGAGAAATTGCAACATATCATGCCCAGCGGTACACTGCTCTCGTTCCCAATATTAAGGGAGCAATACCAGTTGCCCAGCTGGATGATATTTCGATACCTACAGCTTAAACACGCAGCACAAGCACAATTCTCGGCCCAGGTGGAACCGAATCCAGTTGAACGGTTTCTAATATCTCGTAATGCAGACAGGATTATGTCATCAATCTATCTAAGACTGACCTGCGAGGATACAGACAAAGGCCTGGGAATATACAACGCCTGGGGTAAGGATGTTCCCTCATTGACGGCGGATGAATGGGAAGAGGGATTTCCCAAGTTTATACCGACGGTAATTTCCTCTAGGGACAGATTTGTACAATTGAAATTTATACATAGAGCATACTACACCCCTCAAAGGCTTGCAAGAATC